>ONZH01025855.1:0-44345 GCA_900303285.1 Rhinella marina
GGGACGTGTCCATGCTCTGCCTATCACAGGTCAGGAGGCAGATAAAAGAAGAACCAAAAAAAAATCTGTACAATTTCTAAGACGTCCCCTATCCGGGTAAATTGTTTGTAGAGAGGGCCTGTAGGTGGGGGGCAGGCTGGGTGGAAGGAGGTTTCGCTGGAAGAGCCAGAGGAGTGCCCCCTGGGCTAGCGTGTGTGGTGGTGACAACAGCCGGATGTATTTAGAATGACGACGCAGGACCGCAACTTAAAAATTTAGCATCAACCGGTACAGTCGTAAATTATGAGATTGATCAAGTGTGGCATGACTTTTTAGATGGAGATTGCATGTGGTCACGTACTCCCTGGAACCCCATAGTCACCCCTTCTCTGATGTGCTAGCCCACAACATTCTCTGCCCCAATTCGCAAGACCTTTTGCTGTTTCCGTGTGCTGACAGTGGGGATTTACAGTGTTGTCTGAGGAGGTGGTGGACAATGGCGAGACACAGGTGGCGGGGGGTGAGGTAGTTGTATGGGAAGCAAGTTACAGTGGAAACTCCTTGGGGGGGACTTTCTCATGATGGGACAGATTCAACTTGGGTGGATCAGGCACAGGAACAGATGAATTTTTTGGGGGGTTTATTTAACTTTTATTTAGCAAAAATAACCACAGAGATATTTATTCGTTATCTTCTCAGCGCAGTCTGGCGTAGGTTCTTAGAAGGAGACTTTGTCGGCGATTTTCAGTACAGAAGGACTTGTTGCTCATCCACAGAACCTCGACCTCCTTGACATTGTGGACAAGGAATTTGCGGGTGGACCAGGAATTTGCGGAACCCTGTGGGCAGCATGTGTTTGGTCTTCTACTTGCTACCGTATCCAATGTTGGGCAATATAGATTCGCAAGTAATATTATTTTTCACACCTATGCCAAAAATGTATGCAGTTTACGCAAATAAAACTGGAAACAGGAACTGGAGAGAGGGCCTGTAGGTGGGGGGGCAGGCTGGGGGGAAGGAGGTTGAGCTGGAAGAGCCAGAGGAGTGCCCCCTGGGGCTAGCGTGTGTGGTGGTGACAACAGCCGGATGTAGTTAGAATGACGACGCAGGACCCCTACTTAAAAATTTAGCATCAACCGGTACAATTGTCAATTATGAGCTTGATCAAGTGTGGTATGTGTTCTATGTATACTACTCAGTTTAATACCGTATATGGCAGCTATCCGGAAAAATAGTTTGGAGAGAGAGAAAGATAGGAAAAAGACGTAAATTGTTTGAGAGAGGGCTGTAGGTGGAACTCCGGAAATTGTTGGACAGGGCCTGTAGGTGGACCTCCGGAAAAATTGTTTGGAGAGCGGGCCTGTAGGTGGACCTCCGTTAAAATTGTCTGGACAGAGGGCCTATAGGTGGACCTCCAGAAAAATTGTTTGGAGAGAGGGCCTGTAGGTGGAACTCCGGAAAAATTTTTTGGACCTCCGGAAAAATTGTTTGGAGAGAGGGCCTGTAGGTGGAACTCCGGAAAAATTGTTTGGACAGAGGGCCTATAGGTGGACCTCCGGAAAAATTGTTTGGACAGAGGGCCTATAGGTGGACTTCTGGAAAAATTGTTTGCAGAGATGGCCTGTAGGTGGACCTCCGGAAAAATTGTTTGTAGAGAGGGCCTGTAGGGGGCCTTCCTGAAAAATTGTTTGAAGAGAGGGCCTGTAGGTGGACCTCTGGAAAAATTGTTTGAATAGAGGGCCTGTAGGGGGCCCTCCTGAAAAATTGTGCTAAAAGAGTGCCAGTTGGACCTCTAAAAAATGGCGTTTTTTGGGTCAGCGTTAGGCAAAGACGATATGGAGGAGGAGGAGGAGGAGTAGAGAAGAGGAGTAGAGAAGAGGAATCGGATACATAAGTTATTTAAATCTTTAGCTGCTTTCCCCCGGAGGAGATTTGAATTCCGGTGAAATCCAGGCTTTGTTCATTTTAATAAGCGTCAGCCTGTCAGCGCTGTCAGTTGACAGGTGTGTACGCTTATCGGTGATGACGCCACCAGCTGCACTGAATACCCGCTCTGACAGCACGCTAGCGGCAGGGCAGGCCAGCACCTCCAAGGTGTACAGCGCCAGTTCAGGCCACGTGTCCAGCTTTGAAACCCAGTAGTTGTATGGAGCAGAGTGATCGCTACGGACGTTGGTATGGTCAGCTAGGTACTCCCTCACCATCTTTCTGTACAGCTCCCCCCTACTCTGCCTAGACTGGGGACAGGTGACAGTGTCTTGCTGGGGTGACATAAAAGTGGCAAAGGCCTTGGAGAGCGTTCCCCTGCCAGTGCTGGACAAGCTGCCTGCTCGCCTCCTCTCCCCCGCTACTTGGCCCACAGAACCATGCCCTCTGCCGCTAGCGGCGTCAGATGGGAAGAATTGTTTCAGCTTGTGCACCAGGGCCTGTTGATACCTATTCACTCTCATACTCCTTTCCTCTGCAGGGATGAGAGTGGAAAGGTTCTGCTTGTACCGTGGGTCCAGGAGAGTGAACACCCAGTAATCGGTGTTGGAAAAAATTCTAACGCGAGGGTCACGGGATGGGCAGCCTAACATGAAGTCTGCCATGTGCGCCAGAGTCCCAACACGCAAGAATTCCCTCTCCTCACTGGCCTGACTCTCCATTTCCTCCTCCTCCTCCTCCTCCAAGTCCTCCTCTTCAGCCCATACATGCTCAAGAGTTAAGGACTGAGCACTGGTACCCTCTACTGTCTCGCCGACATTCTCCTCCTCTTCCTCCTCATCCTCATCCCCCTCCTCCAATACGCGCTGAGAAACAGACCAGAGGGTGCTCTGGCTATCAAGCAACGTATCTTCCTCCACCGTCTCTTGTGACAAGCGCAAAGCATCCGACTTGATGCTGAGCAGTGAGTTTTTCAACAGGCAAAGCAGCGGGATGGTGAGGCTGATAATGGCGGCATCGCCGCTGACCATCTGTGTTTACTCCTCAAAGTTGCTCAACACCTGGCAGATATCAGACATCCACGTCCACTCCTCATTGTAGACTTGAGGAATCTGAGAGACCTGACTACCAGTTCTGGTGGAAGATGACATCTGGCAGTCTACAATCGCTCTGCGCTGCTGGTAAACTCTGGATAACATGTTTAATGTGGAATTCCATCTCGTGGGCACGTCGCACAACAGTCGGTGAGCGGGCAGTTGTAGGCGGCGCTGCGCTGCCCTGAGAGTGGCAGCATCTGTGCTCGACTTGCGGAAATGCGCACAGATGCGGCGCACCTTGGTGAGCAAATCAGACAGATTGGGGTATGTCTTGAGGAACCGCTGAACAATTAGGTTGAACATGTGGGCCAGGCATGGCACATGTGTCAGTCTGCCGAGTTGCAGAGCCGCCACCAGGTTACGCCCGTTGTCACACACAACCATGCCTGGCTTGAGTTTCAGCGGTGCCAGCCACACATCGGTCTGCGCCGTGATGCCCTGTAACAGCTCTTGGCGGTGTGCCTTTTGTCACCTAAGCTCAGCAGTTTGAGCACCGCCTGCTGGCGCTTACCCACGGCACTGCTGCTGCGCCTAGAGCTACTGACTGAAGGCGCCGTGCCCACGGATGGTAATTCGGTGGAGGAGGAGGGGTCGGAGGAGGAGGCATAGTACGTCTGAAAGACCGTGACCAAGGTAGGCCCCGCAATCCTTGGTGTGGGCAGTACATGAGCGGCCCCAGGGTCATTCTCGGTCCCAGCCTCCACCAAGTTAACCCAATGTGCCGTCAGTGAGATATAGTGTCCCTGCCCGGCAGCACTTGTCCACGTGTCCGTGGTTAGGTGGACCTTCTCAGAAACAGCGTTGGTCAGGGCACGGATGATGTTTTCTGACACGTGCTGGTGTAGGGCTGGGACGGCACATCGGGAAAAATAGTGGCGGCTGGGGACGGAATACCGAGGGGCAGCCACTGCCATGAGATTTCAAAAGGCCTCAGTCTCTACCAGCCTATAGGGCAGCATCTCCAGGCTAAGCAATTTGGAGATGTGGACGTTGAGGGCTTGGGCATGTGGGTGGATGGAACTGTATTTCCTCTTGCGCTCCAGCGTCTGCTGTAAAGACAGCTGAACGCTGCGCTGGGACACGTTGGTGGACACTGTGGAGGATCGTGGAGGCGAAGGTGTGGTTTTCCGGCGGGAGGCGCTTGTGCCGGGGTCCTGGGCAGGGGGTTGACTAGCAGAGGCAGCGAGTGATGCAGGGGGTTGACTAGCAGAGGCAGTGAGTGACACAGGGGAAGGAGCAGTGGTGGGACCCGCAGGAGGTGGTGAACGGCCTTGGTTCCATTGAGTGGGGTGTTTAGCACTCATATGCCTGCGCATGCTGGTGGTGGTTAGGCTAGTAGTGGTGGCACCCCTGCTGATCCTGGTGTGGCACAGGTTGCACACCACAGTCCGTCGGTCATCCTCACTTTCTTTAAAGAACCTCCAGACTTTAAAGAACATCTAGGCCTCGCCACGGGAGCTTCACTACGTGAAACAGTTGCTGCTGATGCACCAGCTCTGGCCCTGCTTCTCCCTCTGGCCACACCACTGCCTCTTACAACCTGTTCTGGTGCAGCACTCGCCTCCGCCTCAGAAGCACTGTCTTCACTCGGCATATCAACCCAGCTTGGGTCAGTCACCTCATCATCCTCCGATTCCTCAGTCTGCTCCCCCCTCGGAATTCCTCCCCTAACAACAACTTCACCACTGTTTGACAACAGTGTCTCCTCATCGTCTGACACCTCTTTACAAACTTCTTCCACTAACTCAACATTGTCATCATCATCACCCACAGACTGCGACAGTTGGAAAACTTGGGCATCGGGAACGAGGTCAGCAGCAACCTGAGAAGTGGTTTGTGACTCTGGGAAGGGTCCAGAAAACAGTTCCTGAGAGTATGCCGGATCACATTCCAAATTTTCCTGGGAGGGGGCAGACTGGGGGGAAGGAGGTTGAGGTGGAGGAGCCATAGGAGTGCTCCCTTGGGTAACGTGGGTGGACTGCGTGGAAGACTGACTGGTGGATAAATTACTTGAAGCATTGTCCGCAATCCACGAGATCAGCTGTTCGCACTGTTGTGGTTTCAACAGTCCTCTACCACGTGTCCCTGTAAGTTGAGACATGAAGCTAGGGAGTGTAACTCTGTGGCGTTCCACAGCTCCCTCATCAGCAGATACTGTCTCACCCTGCCCAGGACCACGGCCTCTGCCCCCTGCAGTAATTGAATGCCCACGCCCATGCCCTCGTCCTCGACCCTTAGCCCTGGGGTTCAACATTGTTTGTATATAAGTGTATGATATAAAAAAAAATTAAACGGGCCTGGTGTACTGAAACCCACAAACTTGTTAAGTCCGGTAGAATTAAGTGACGTACAGAAAGTGTCACCTGGACAGTATGTATACGGATGGGAGCTAGTGTGCTGAACTGTGACACACAGAAAGGTTACACGCAGCTGAGTAAAATGGATTTGTATCACTGAGCTAGAACAACTGAAAAAATAAATTTTTTTTTTTATATTTTTTTTTTTTGGGAACGTGACGTGCAAGAACTATGGTAGAACTGACTGACACCCTGTTAACGGTGGCTATTTAGTCTGCGACCCAGAGAAATGTCGCACAGAAAGTTTTCTGGATCAAGCGGTAGATGATATTGGTAGCAAATGACTTGGTTGTATTGTGTGACGTACAGAAAGTGTCACCTGGACAGTATATACAGATGTGAGCGAATGTGCTGAACTGTGACACACAGAAAGGTTACACAAAGCTGAGTCAAATGGATTTGTATCACTGAGCTAAAACAACTGAAAAAATTATTATTATTTTTTTATATTTTGTTTTTTTGGGAACGTGACGTGCAAGAACTATGGTAGAACTCACTGACACCCTGTTAACGGTGGCTATTTAGTCTGCGACCCAAACAAATGTCGCACAGAGAGTTTTCTGGATCAAGCGGTAGATGATATTGGTAGCAAATGACTTGGTTGTATTGTGTGACGTACAGAAAGTGTCACCTGGACAGTATATATGGATTGGAGTGAGTGTGCTGAACTGTGACACACAGAATGCTGTGTGCAATGGATTTGTATCACTGAGATAGAACAATAAAAAAAAAAAACAGGGTTAGATATGGCGATAGCTGCACTACTAGTGCCAGCCTGCCAGCCAAGCCAGGAGACAAAAAAAAAATTTCTTCTAGCCCTTAGGAGGGCTGTTGGGTTCTTTGTGGGTGATTCCTGCCTAACAGAGAACTAAATACTAAATGAAGGCCCTAACACTGTCCCTGAAAGGCAGCAGCTCTATCCCTAACGACATCCAGACGGCATCTGAGCCGAGCGCCGCGGCCAGTCGGTAGTATATTCCAGGGTCACCTGATCAGGCCAGCCAACCCCTGCTATCGACATGTAAGGGCCCCACGTGATGCTGGGTGTACCGAAGAGTCTCCTGGCTTGTGATTGGCTGTGTTTATAGGCGCCAAAAAAGCACGATGCGGAAGTTGCCATTTCCTCGAGTATGGCGAGATACTCGTCCGAGCAGCGAGCACTTACGAGTACCCTAATACTCGAACAAGCACCAAGCTCGGACGAGTATGCTCGCTCATCTCTAGTTATGATAGATAAGAAACAGATATAGATCGATAGATAGATGAGATGAATAGATAGATATATAGACACATTAGAAGTTTGGAACTACTTTTATTCTTCCGCAGTTGTCTCTTTTCTGCGTATAATTGGTATTTCATTAGTTTTTGGGGATACATATTAATTGCTTACTAAAATTAGTGCCGAGCATTGACAATGGTCTAATGATTGCTATTTAGAAGAGATAACCGAAAAAGTTTCTTTATATGCAAATGATATTGTGTATGGCGGCGTCTTCTCTTTTCATCTCATTTACTTCTAATTGCTTTCTTTAGAATAGCTAATCTTCTCAATCTTGTCAATAAGCCCTTATGGGGGTCACAGTCTCCTTACTAATTAGAGGAAGTTAACAAAAGAAAGGGTCACTTTACAAATGTGCAGCCACGGAAATTGCTTTCTTCATAACCGAGTATGTGAGAAGACAAATTGCTCATTACGTGTGTACCGGCGGTGAGACACAAAGGGGATGTGCTGAAATCTGAACTCATCCCTCATCCACGTGTCCCCAGGCCCATGAAGGATGTATGCTCACCTGCTCATATGGGGAAGCACATGATCGCTGTTCTCATGTCCAGTGGGGGTCGCAGTTAGTGTTGAGTGAAGTTCTTGAAAATTCGATTCAGCTGCTTTGCCGAATTCTACGAAAAAATTTGCCTTTTGACGAATGACTTATTCATCAGTATCTGGACCCCCGCCGATCAGCTGTTTGAGAAGGTACCGATGCTCCCATGAGCACCGAGGCCTTCTCTCAGCTTTTCCTAGGCCAATGGTGTCACATTCATCGGTCACGTGGCCTAGGAGCAGCTCAGCCCTATTCAAGTGAATGGGGCTGAGCACGATACCAAGCATGACCACTATACAATGTACGGCGCTGTGCTTGGTAAGCTGCAAGAAGGTAGCGGCACTCACAGGAGCACCGGTGCCTTCTCAAACAGCTGATCGGCGGGGGTCCCAGGTGTCGAACACCCACTGATCAGATACTGATGACCTATCCTGAGGATACGTCATCAGTAGTAAAATCCCGGAAAACCCCTTTAATCACAAAGTACATTTCTTTGTAAGTAGTGGGTACAATGACAGGGAATGGTGATTCCGCCGCCCCCCTGTACACCTCAGATGCCGTGCTCATCACTGATTGCAGCATCTGACATTAATATTAAGGTCTATAATAAAAAAAAAAATAATAAAATCATACTTACCTAATCTAGTTGCTCTCGAAGAGCCCGCCACTATCTTGATTGAAGATCAATCGCGAAATCTAGAGCAGTGCATGATGATGTCATCACGTCAGACGGCGCGGTGACGTTATACGTCACCGTACACGAAAATTTCACGTGGGATCTTCAATCAAGATGGAGGCGACGGGCTCTTCACACACAAGGAAATTCGGCTTTGTGGCGAATCGAATTTTCCATGAAATTCAGATTGAAGTCCACTTCGGACACTCAACACTAATCACAATGGTCGGACCTGAACTGACATGAAATGTTTCCTTGTATAGTAGGGGAGTGCCCCTTAAAGGGGTTGTCTCAATTTAGTGAGTGGCATTTATTATTTAGAGGAAGTTAATACAAGGCACTTACTAATGTATTGTGATTGTTCATATTGCCTCCTTTGCTGTCTTGATTCATTTTTCCATCACATTATACACTGCTCGTTTCCATGGTTATGTCCACCCTTCAATCCATCAGCGGTGGTCGTGCTTGCTCATTATAGGAAAAAGTGTCAGCCTCTCTGGTGGCCGGGACCGTGGATGTGCACATAGACTGGTGATTTTTCCTATATTGTGCAAGCACAATCACCACTGATGGATTACAGGGTGGTTGTAACCATGGAAACGAGCCATGTGTAATGTGATAGAAAAATGAATCCAGCCAGCAAAGGAAGCAATATGGACAATCACAATACATTAGTAAGTGCCTCGTAATAACTTTCTCTACATGATAAATCCACTTACTGAAGTGAGACAACCCCTTTAATACCAGCTAAAGTCCAGATAGAATAGATCTGGGCCTCTGGTTCGCATCCTGTTTATTTAATGGTGGAAGGACCATTGTAACAAACTCCCAGATGTAAGGTGGATTAGGTTCTGCTCAGGGTTTTATTCACTGAAAATAAGCACAGATTTGGAAAATGGTGAGGAATTGAAGCACAAAGCACAGGGCAGTGGCATAACTACAGACGTAGCAGCGGTCGCATTTGCCACCCGACCCACAGGGGCCACCGGTCTCCTCACCACACCATTGTTTGGTCTCCTTTCTGATCTCCTTTGATGTCTGGCATCCAAAGTAGTGGAGAAAAAAGGAAGATTTTTGATGCTGGACATCTCCCACTGTCAGAAAGGAGATCATTAGAGGGGTTGGCCCATCTCACATATTGGTGGCATATCGCTAGGATATGCCACCAGTGTAAAATAAAAGTTGGTGCTACTCTGGGAACCGCACCTATCAAAGTGACTCAGGGAGCACCATGAAGGCACAACCACCCTCCATTTGCTTTTATGAGAGTTGCCAAAAATATCCTAGCACCAGCTTGACCATTTGTAGAACTCCTAACTCTATAGAAGTTCCAGAAATAGCCTAGTGTGCTCGGAACTCCCATAGACGTCAATGGAGATGTCATAGTGTGCTCTCCTTTGCCTTGAGGGCCCCGTTCTAGAGGTAGGTGCATGTCCCAGAGACCTACACCTATCTGACGTTGGTGACATATCCTTGCCTATATGCCACCAATGTGTGAGATTGGCCCACCCCTTTAACCTTTTAATGCCAGAGTAGCAGTAGGTCAAGGAAAGGAAGCTGTGGAGAAAAATGCAGATGGCCGGCTGCAAGGGTTACAGTGTTCTCAATAGCACATGTCTACATGGAAGAGACTACTGAGGTGTAGAGGAACTCATACTCCATCCCTACTAATATGTAGCGTGGTGGTGGTCTGTAGGGGTCTCTATTAAGTAATATGAGGCCCATATGAGGACCTTCAGCCCAAGTGGGTTAAAGTTAGATATTCATGCTCTGGCTGAAACCAGGGAGCAGGTATATGAACAGAACTCCATAAAATCCCAATATAATGTGAGGAGAAGTTTCACTTGGGGGTTCAAGCTGAACTGTTCCACCAGAGGACCATGCACCCTTAGTTATGCCTCTGGATACCATGACATTCATTCCAATGTGGACATTGCCATTGCATCCTATCCTTGCGTTCTACTGTATGAATGCCATTATGGAAGAAGAATTTTTAGGAGAGGATGGTGGAGGACAGAGCAATATATGGTGTCACATTGTGTATCTATAGTACACCTTTATATAACAGAGCCATCTACCATTATACACTCTGCACACATGGCCCTGCTCTGCATATACTTAGAACTGCCTTTGCCTTCATATATATAGTTTTTCCATGGAAAGTTCCACGAACGACTCTTCCTCTACTACTATTATATGCTTTGAGGCAATTACAATTTTCGTTGTATTAGATTTCTTTCTTGGACACACCGCTAGTCATTACCTTATTGTCTTCCCATGTAGCCATGTCATTTTCATGTCTATGATCCAATCAGTTCAGCATTTAATAAGCTCTTTTCTAGGTTTCAGCCTCGTGTCCTAGATTGTGAAGTGGCCAGAAAATCAATAGTCCCAATAGTCGTCATGTGTAGCTTATTCCATGATCGGGATGTTTTGAAGCACAGGCAACATTTGTCAATTAACTAATACTATGCTGTTGTTGTTGTTTTAATCTTTTAAAAATAAAAGTAAAATAAAAAATCAAATAATAATTTAATAAAAATACTTGATCTCAGAGGCACAACTGAAACCTCCTGGGTTCCAATACAAATCTTATACGGCAGAGGAGATAGCACCAAGCCCGGGTGTGACTGCTATTTTTGTACTCCCTAAAATCAAACTTACCTGGCGAAGAGTCCAGGCCTCTTCTCTAGCAGGATTGGACGCATGCACACAGAACTGATGATGTCGAAGACAGTACACCTTGCTATGTTGCATATATGATATGGGAAAAGCAGAATTCATCATCTTTCCCCCATGTCACTCAGCCCACCTACCAGACCTATCCATTACAGTTTATGACACCACGCTCCGGCCAATCTCTCGGGTCCACTGCCTTGGGACAATATTTTACTCTGCCCTGTCCTTCAAGTCACACATCCAAACCCTTACCATCTCCTGCCGTCTTCAAGAACATTGCTCATATTCACTCTTTCCTCAACCCTGAGTCAACTAAAATGCGAGTACATGCCCTCGACCTTTCCCGCCCGAACTACTGCAATACTCTCCTTTGTGGTCTCCCATCCACCACTCTAGCCCCCCTCCAATCTATTCTCAGCTCTGGTACCCAGTTAATCCACCTTTCCCCTTGTTTCTCCTCTCCCCCCCCCCCCCCCGTTTACTGTCTCCCCACTGCCCAGTAAATTCAGTTCAAGATACTAACAACATATAAGGCCGTCCACAACCTGTCCCCTCCTTACATCTTTGACCTGCTTTTCCGACACATGTAATCTCCGATCCTCACAGGACCTTCTTCTTTGTTCTCTTCTCTTCTTTGATTTCTCACACAAGCCTCTCCCATACTCTGAAACTCTCTACTCCAGCAGATCAGATTCTCCACCAACATCCAAACCTTCAGAAGTAACCTGAAAACCCACCTCTTCAGGAAAGTCTACTACTTGCAATAAGCATGCTGCCACTACACAGCCGAATAAGCAGCTTTTACCCTCACCTACTATGTTCTCCCCTTCCCTTGTGAATTGTAAACTCTCGCTGGCATGGTCCTCACTCCCTCTGTACAAGTGTCACAGTAGGGAGCAGTAAACCTTGACTCGCCCATCCCACTGTCCCTACCTGCTTGCACGATCTGCCCTAAACAGCGGCCCCCAACTGGTCAACAGTCCCTTCCTAAATATGGGCAGGTGTCTACACTGGAAGGTAATAATAATAATAATAATAATAATAATAATAAACTATAGACAGATCAGCAGCTGCAAAAACAGGCGTATAACTGAAACAGACAAACTGGTTCAAAATAGAGATACAAAACTGAATCAGGAACTGTACACCAGGGTCAAAACTCTGCCAAAGTCAATACCAAGGGAACAAAGTCAGATACAATACCAAGTCAGGGTCAAAATTAAGAAGAAACATCAGGGTCCAAATTCTCAGGTAGAACTGAAGGTCAGGTCCAAAGAACTTGTCGAGAATCCAGTAGTCAATTACAAAAAAAAGGGCTAGTGAGGCAATCTAGAATGAATAATGCCAATCACAGGTAACCTGTGGCCACCAGGTTGCCTGTGTAAACAGGCCACTCTTCCTTGTCACGTGATGCCTCCTGCATCACAAGCCCGGTGACGTCAGCGCGTCGGACCTGGGGCAAAACTAATTGGCCTGGGCTCCTGCACAGGGAGCTCCAAGCCCAGTTGCTCTGAGACCCTACAAAAAAAAAAAAAAACCATAATAATACAGAATACAATGAATAATTACTACTTAAACTAACCCTGGAGAACTGCCAATAGCTTAAAGGGTGGTGCCAATAGGGCATATATATGTCAAAAGGGGTCCTCTGGTCAGAATATCTTCTATGAGGTGAAGTAGATGACCTTGTATTACAAATGCCTGGCCCATGTAATACTACATTTCTCCTCTAGTGGCCGCTGCAGGGAAATAAGCAGCTGAAGACAATTTCCTACAACCAATCAGCTGCCTGCTGCTCCCTGGAAGCAGACCGGCTAATTGGCCCGCCATTTCCCATATTAAAAGGGTTGTCTCTAATGTGGAAACCCCTGTAAATGCCAATTTATTTCATTTTATGCACAACCAGTATATTTTTTTTCTTCCCTTTGTTTAGCTTTGAAAGCTGAGTAATAAAGAATTTACAAAATAAATATTTTTTGCCGAAACTCGCGTTTTATGCTCGTAAACTTTTTATAATCTCACGTAAACCAAAGTAAGAAAATTACATTGAACTTGTATGTCTAACAGAAACATTATAAAGAGAATATTACAAAGATTTTATCTGCAGCGAGGTTGTAGTTTATAACTGCTGATTCTTCCAATTGCTGCTTTACTGCTAATATCAATCAGGAAGGTATATATATTACAGCTGGCGTCAACAGGATTTGTCAGGATAATATCCCATTCAGTCAATTTGAGGGGATGAGTTAATTTTATGGAGCATGTAAAATAACATTTCAGATGATCTTAAGGAGAGATCACAACTTAAAGAGCTGCTGCAAATAGCACAAGCAGCTTATAAATCCCTTACATTTCATACACAATATTGTTCCTGCGTTCAGGCATTTACCTGCACAAAAAACATGATCTCCTGGTCTCTGCCCATAAGAGCTTACACTCTACAAGAGAGAGTCCTTTGTCCATAAGAGCTTACACTCTACAGGAGAGAGGACCCTGTTCATAAGATCTTACACTCTATAGGAGAGAGGTCCCTGTCCATAGGAGCTTACACTCTACAGGAGAGAGGTCCCTGCCTATAAGAGCTTACACTCTACAGGAGAGAGGGTCCTGCACATAAGAGCTTACACTCTACAGGAGAGAGGGTACTGTCCATAAGAGCTTACACTCTACAGGAGAGAGGGTCCTGTCCATAAGAGCTTACACTCTACAGGAGAGAGGACTCTGTCCATAAGAGCTTACACTCTACAGAATAGAGGTCCCTGCCCATAAGAGATTGCACTCTACAGGAGAGATGTCCCTGCCCATAACAGCTTACACTGTGCAGGAGAGAGGACCCTGTCTATAAGAGCTTACACTCTATTTGAGAGAGGTCCCTGCACATAAGAGCTTACACTCTACAGGAGAGAGGGTACTGTCCATAAGAGCTTACAGTCTACAGAATAGAGGTCCCTGCCCATAACAGCGTATACTCTACAGGAGACAGGTCCCTGTCCATAGGAGCTTACACTATGCATGAAAGAGGGCCCTGCACATAAGAGCTTACACTCTACAGAAGAGAGGACCCTATTCCATAAGAGCTTACACTCTATAGGAGAGAGGTCCCTGCCCATAACAGCTTACACTCTACAGGAGAGAGGTCCCTGCCCATAAGAGCTTACACTCTACAGGAGAGAGGACACTGCCCATAAGAGCTTACACTCTACAGGAGAGAGGACACTGCCCATAACAGCTTACACTCTACAGGAGAGAGGTCCCTGCTCATAAGAGCTTACACTCTACAGGAGAGAGGACCCTGCCCATAACAGCTTACACTCTACAGGAGAGAGATCCCTGCCCATAACAGCTTACACTCTACAGGAGAGAGGACACTGCCCATAAGAGCTTACACTCTACAGGAGAGAGGACACTGTCTATAAGAACTTACACTCTACAGGAGAGAGGACCCTGCCCATAATTGGTACTTTACATGTTGCTACAGTAGTTTAGTCAAGGTCAATAGTATCGGCAAAGATAGTACACATAAAGCAACATGAACCCATCACCCAGTGAGTATCGCAGCCAACATGGATATACAATGCAGAGTGGTGCAATAAGGGTAGGATGGGCTGCCATCAGGAATTTCGGGGCCCCCTACAGGCAAATTTCGCGGGCCCCCCCCCCCTTTTGGGTAAACTTTACAGATTGCAAAATGGCTAACTTTTTTTCTTAACAAGTCGCATCATTGTGTTTATTATCCCTGTACAGTGACATCACTGTGTTTGTTATCCCTGTACTGTGACATCGCTGTGTTTATTATCCCTGGACTGTGACATCACTGTGTTTATTATCCCTGGACTGTGACATCACTGTGTTTATTATCCCTGTACTGTGACATCGCTGTGTTTATTATCTCTGTACTGTGACATCACTGTGTTTATTATCCCTGTACTGTGACATCACTGTGTTTATTATCTCTGTACTGTGACATCACTGTGTTTATTATCCCTGTACTGTGACATCACTGTGTTTATTATCTCTGTACTGTGACATCACTGTGTTTATTATCCCTGTACTGTGACATCACTGTGTTTATTATCTCTGTACTGTGACATCACTGTGTTTGTTATCCCTGTACTGTGACATCACTGTTTATTATCCCTGTACTGTGACATCACTGTGTTTATTATTCCTGTACTGTGACATCGCTGTGTTTATTATCTCTGTACTGTGACATCACTGTTTATTGTCCCTGTACTGTGACATCACTGTGTTTATTATTCCTGTACTGTGACATCGCTGTGTGTATTATCCCTGTACAGTGACATTGCTGTGTGTATTATCCCTGTACTGTGACATCACTGTGTTTATTATCCCTGTATGGTGACATCACTGTGTTTATTATCCCTGTACAGTGACATCGCTGTGGGTATTATCCCAGTGCAGGAAGAGGTAAGTGGTCTGTGTTTGTGTGTTTGTTTTCTATTTTTCAGGGTCGTGAATGCAGAGGACTACATCGGATTCGGTGGACTACGTCGGACCAGCTTTTTTTTTTATTTTTTTTTTTATTTTTTATTAAAATGGTCAAACAGGGGTCTGGGGGAGTGTTTATTTCAATAAAATGTTTTATACTTGTGTGTGTGTATTTATTTTTTTACAATACTACAGTTTTAGTAATTACGGCTATCTACAGACGGCCCTGATTACTAATACTGGGCTTAGTGCTTGCCGGTATCGCAGGCCAGCACTAACCTCAACATCTATTACCTCGGCACCCACCGCCACCAGGGGTGCCGGGAAGAGCCGGGTACCCGCAGGACTGGACCTTCTAAATTGAGGGTCTGGCTCTGGGGCGGCTGCAGGCTGGTACCATTAGGCTGGGAAGGGCCAATAACCGTGTCCCTTCCCACCCTGGTAGTGCCAGGCTGCTGCTGCTGGTTGTATCTGGCTGGAGAAGGAAAAAAGGGGGGACCCCACGCCATTTTTTTACAAAAATAATTAAATAATTTAAAAAAAAATGGCGTGGGGTCCCCCCCTTTTTTCCTTCACCAGCCAGATACAACCAGCAGCTGCAGCCTGGCACTACCAGGGTGGGAAGGGACACGGTTATTGGCCCTTCCCAGCCTAATGGTACCAGCCTGCAGCCGCCCCAGAGCCGGACCCTCAATTTAGGGACCCTCAATAGAAAACAAACACACAAACACAGACCACTTACCTCTTCCTGCACTGGGAAAATACACACAGCGATGTCACTGTACAGGGATAATAAACACAGTGATGTCACCATACAGGGATAATAAACACAGTGATGTCACCGTACGGAGATAATAAACACAGTGATGTCACAGTACAGAGATAATAAACACAGTGATGTCACCGTACAGGGATAATAAACACAGTGATGTCAAAGTCCAGGGATAGTACACACAGTGTTGTCACAGTACAGAGATAATAAACACAGTGATGTCACTGTACAGGGATAATACACACAGCAATGTCACCGTACAGATATAATAAACACAGTGATGTCACCGTACAGGGATAATAGACACAGTGATGTCACAGTACAGGGATAATAAACAGTGATGTCACCGTACAGGGATAATAAACACAGTGATGTCACCGTACAGGGATAATAAACACAGTGATGTCACAGTACAGGGATCGGCGTCTCGTGGCCCCATCAGACTTCAGGTCAGCGTCTTGAGCCCCCATCAGACCTCAGATCAGCGTCTCGTGCCCCCATCAGACCTCAGGTCAGCGTCTTGTGCCCCCATCAGACCTCAGGTCAGCTTAATGTGCCCCATCAGACCTCAGGTCAGCTTAATGTGCCCCATCAGACCTCAGGTCAGCTCTTGTGCCCCCATCAGACCTCAGATCAGCGTCTTGTGCCCCCATCAGACCTCAGGTCAGCCATTTCTGCCCCCATCAGACCTCAGGTCAGCCATTTCTGCCCCCATCAGACCTCAGGTCAGCCATTTCTGCCCCCATGACCTCACATCAGCGCCCCCCCCCCCCCCCCCCCGGCAACAAACAGACACAAAAAATACTTACAAACTGCTCCAGACACTGTCTTCTTCTCCTGCGCGCCTTCTTCTCCTGAAGCAGTGTAATCCCGCGAGACCTGTGACCCAGCGCTGGATCTCGCGGGATCACACAGCCAGCCCAGGAGGAAGCGCAGGAGTCGGAGACCGACGTCATGGGGACGGGACGGCCAGGCCACGGCAGGGTAAGTATTAAAGAACTGTGCGCACTGCGCATTTAGCCAGCAGGCGGCACTTTTTTATCGCCCCCGCCCCCACCCCACACATTATCGTGCGGCACTGTGCGGCCCACTGGCCCATAATGGTGCGGGCCTGCGGCCCACCGGGCAAATGCCCGGTCGGGCAGATGGCCAGTCCGGGCCTGGCTGACATGCAGGCGGGCCGCATACGTCCATGTGTCCTAGAGTCCGGGCCGGGCGGGCCCCATACGGCAGTACCAGTTGTACTGCCCTATCGGCGGGCCTGAGGGTAGGTAGATGAGGATTGGGTGTAGTGGAGATATCTGTGACCAGGTCATATTGTGTACAGGCCACTATGTGACATACTGTAGAGATCCTTAATGAGATTTCAAAATGGTGAACTTTGGAAGCCAGTATAATGTTTCAGGGAAGTGAATTATACATAATGAGTGCAGCATGGGAGAATTTCTGTTGATGGAAATGACATCATGTACTGTACAGTAAAAAGTAACTTGTTTGAATAAGTAATGATTATGAGTTACTATAGTTGGAAAATAGACCTAAAAGCACGGATTCATGATGAGAATTCATACCCATTTTCTAATATACATTAAAGATCAGTTAAGACAATTACAGTAGCAATATCTGGACCTCTGATGATTCTACTGAAGTGAACTGAGACTGGTATTGATTTTGCTGGTGGCTTCTTTAACCCCCTAACTGTTTTGCCAGAGTGGAGCTCCAGGAGTGGGAAAAGTAGCTGCCTGGAGGGGGGAGGGCTGCTTTAGATGCTGCTACCTCCTGAATGGTAGCTACTGATCCTGTTTGAAAGCAGACATTCCAAGCTTTCAAACAATACCAGAATGACAGCAATATATTCAGGACAGAGAATGATATCACTGATAGTAATCGGGATGCTGTGAATGCAGCTGAAAGTGAAAGTAAAAACTGTTTTTACGTGCAATTATTCCTGACTTGATTTCTAATAGTGATTTCCTCTGTTGCTTAGACTTTAGCTGTCATTTTGGTCTTGTATGAAAGCCTGGACTGTCAGCTTTCATACAGGAATAGTTGCACGTTTCTAGCTGCTGCTACTAAGGAGATATCATCATCTAAAGCAGCCAACCCCCTCCAGTTATCTACTTTTCACACTGCCCAAGCTGGACTCGGGCAAAACAGTTAGGTGGTTAAAGCTTACCTGTTGGTTTAGATATCCTGTGTTTCAATGAAAAATAACACTATAACTGATCATGATATTCTTCATTGCTCACCAGTGTACTCCACTGCAGGCTCCAACTCTAATGATATATTTTTCCTGATTTGGGGAGTAGAGACTAGCTGCTACGATGTCTACCATACACTTAACAGTAGCATCATTGATCGCCTGTACTGAGTAGCGTGGCTGTGGAACTATCTCTGGGAAGAGCTAATAAAATATTTACTAGAAGCAGCAGCGTCTCTGTGTGCTTATCTCGCTCATTCTCTCTCTGCAGTTGCTCTATTAACATTTATGGGCAGCAGCTGTAACCTCAGGTGAAGCTGATAATCCATCTCCTCTCTGTCCCTCTGAAGACTGATTTTGCAGGAAGAGGTAAGGAGTGTGATAGATGGAGAGAGATGAGGACTCCATAGAATGACATTTTTAAGTTATAGTTGGGTCAGGAGAGAAGGGCCTTCTCCCAGGAGCCAGATTAGAGAGCTACTTCGTAACAGCAGCTCCCTCTCCAGCAGGCCTAATGTGTTCAATCATTCCATCACTGGCCATTGATTTGAATGTAATGCTACTTTCTCTGACTCATAGGATATACCACAAGAAGACTGTATCATTTACTATGGATGTGAGTCAGTGAGAAGTGGCATTATTGTGCTGCCCCTTTAAGACAAACAACAACAATAGTGAGACTTTAGATTTTGCAATAATATATTTTGGAAGTGACAATTCTCAAAGGAATAGTACAGCAATATATGCACCTTCATGTGTGATGGAGATGGCATATGAACTGCAAAATATTTCTACAAAGGGAAATGGCACCTAAGAAGGTGTTAAGTAAATAAATAATTCTGTTTACGAGGAAAAAAAAATGCAAAATATAAGCATAATTAGATTGTCTAGTTGAGCAAACTGTAGGTTGACCGATACATTCAAAATTAGATTCAGGAGTAAAAATTTAATATTAGAGGCAGCACAGACATTGTGAATTGAAACATACGATGGCAGCAGCAGTAGTTGTCCAAGGGGCTGAGAAGAATGGATTACCGCCAGCAAGTGTCTGCTGCAGCTTGTGGCAACAGACTGCTCAATCTCTCTAAGTAGATCAGTACTGGATCAGACACGGATGTGGCTTGTGTGGTTTGTAGGCGCCCCTCTTTACCAGGCGTGCTGTCATATTTAGGCTTTCTTTCACTTGGGGCTATAGGTGAGTCTCCAAGACTTCCCATGTGCTGCCCCCACACAATCAGATTAAATCTCAACATCCACAGCTTTAATAGAGCCGTTACCATTTCAGGATCAAGACAATTTTGGCAGCAAAGTTTTAGTTTTTTCCTCCCCTTCGTCCAAAAGCTATAATGTTTTATTTTGTCACCATTTTAGTAAAAGGATTTTTTTTAAAAATTGCAATATTTCTGTCTTTTATGCTTGTTTTTATATCATTTAGCATTTTTTAAGCTTTATTTTGCCCCCCTAGGGGAGCTAAACCTGCAGAAGATTAACCTCTTGGACAATAGTATATTGTCATTTTACTTTCGGCCCACTTTTCTTCATTGTACAGAACAGGCACTATTATGTCACTCAGGGCCGGCGTTAGGGGGGGGGGGCAAACAGGGCAATTGCCCAGGGCCCCCTCTTCAAAAGGGGCCCCCTGCTGTCTGAAAGTTCAGTGAGAGACAGTGGTAGCCTTTTTTCCTCCAGGGCTCCCTGCCTGGCTCTCTGCTGCAGAGCTCCCCTGCTGTCAACCACCCACAGTATCCCCGTCTCACTGGACCTCCAAGACTGCAGTGTCCCTGTTAGCATCCTGCTGCCACAGACATCGGATGTTCGGTGTGGGCGGAGCTAACATAGCTCCGCCCCCATCCTTTGCATGCACTTTCTCCAGGCTGGAGGCCCAAACCAGACTGGGATGACTGGGCCTTCTGCTGCTGCTGGACTGCTCCCAGGACCCTGTCTAATGAAAGCATCCAGCCTGTTCTCTCTTTGGCTGGTAAGTCCATTCATTAAAAGGCATGCAGCAGTGTCTGTTGTGGAGGGGGTTGCAGTGCTGCTGGGGGTCGCACATTCATTGTAACAGCCCTGCCCTGTCCCTCAAGTATTGATGGTCTCCCTGCGCCCCGTGTGGGAACGTCCTGCGACCCCCCGTGTGAGCGTCCTGCGACCCCCCCCCGTGTGAGCGTCCTGCGCCCCCCTCTGTGTGAGCGTCCTGCGCCCCCCTCTGTGTGAGCGTCCTGCGGCCCCCTCTGTGTGAGCGTCCTGCGCCCCCTCTGTGTGAGCGTCCTGCGCCCCCTCTGTGTGAGCGTCCTGCGCCCCCTCTGTGCGCTCCATGTGCCCCCTTCTGTGTGAGCGTCCTGTGCCCCCTTCTGTGTGAGCGTCCTGTGCCCCCTTCTTGTGAGCGTCCTGCGCCCCCTTCTGTGTGAGCGTCCTGCGCCCCCTCTGTGCCCTCTATGTGCCCCCTTCTGTGTGAGCGTCCTGCGCCCCCTCTGTGTGAGCGTCCTGCGCCCCCTTCTGTGTGAGCGTCCTGCGCCCCCTTCTGTGTGAACGTCCTGCGCCCCCCTCTGTACACTCCATGTGCCCCCTTCTGTGTGAGCGTCCTGTGCCCCCTTCTGTGTGAGCGTCCTGCACCCCCTCTGTGCACTCCATGTGCCCCCTTCTGTGTGAGCGTCCTGCGCCCCCTTCTGTGTGAGCGTCCTGCGCCCCCTTCTGTGTGAGCGTCCTGCGCCCCCTCTGTGCACTCCATGTGCCCCCTTCTGTGTGAGCGTCCTGCTCCCCCTTCTGTGGAGCGTCCTGCGCCCCCTTCTGTGTGAGCGTCCTGCGCCCCCTCTGTGCACTCCATGTGCCCCCTTCTGTGTGAGCGTCCTGCGCCCCCTCTGTGCGCTCCCTGTGCCCCCTTCTGTGTGAGCGTCCTGCGCCCCCTCTGTGCGCTCCCTGTGCCCCCTTCTGTGTGAGCGTCCTGCGCCCCCTCTGTGCGCTCCCTGTGCCCCCTTCTGTGTGAGCGTCCTGCTGTGCGCTCCCTGTGCCTCTGTGCTCCCAGTGTGTGCCCCCTCTGTGAGCGGTGTCTGAGCTCCCTGTAACTCTAGTATGAGCTAGGTCTGCAGCACTTTTAGGACACCACCAAACAGCGTGCTTGTGACGTGGCCGTGCTTCGTTCAGTTACCGCAAGCTGTCTGGGCCATAGAGGGCTCTAGTTAAACTATTGAAGACAGCATTGTTTAGGTGGTCTGCAGTGTTAATGGGGGGGGGGTATAGATTAAGAACCTGAGGTCCAAATTAGCAGTGTCTTTTTTTTCAGTGCTTTTGGGGGGGGGCAGACCAGGGCATCTGTAAAGCTATGTCACACATTGTGGCCGTATCACAGCGACATCCGCAATAACAGCATCATCCATAGATCCCCAGAACAATGTTTAACAGTGTCATCCACAGATCCCCCCCCCCATAACAGTGTCATCCACAGATCCTCATACAGTGTCATCCACAGATCCCCCATAACAGTGTCATCCACAGATCCCCCATAACAGTGTCATCCACAGATCCCCGTAACAGTGTCATCCACAGATCCCCATAACAGTGTCATCTACAGATCCCCCATAACAGTTGTCATCCACAGATCCCCCATAACAGTGTCATCCACAGATCCCCCATAACAGTTGTCATCCACATATCCCCCATAACAGTGTCATCCACAGATCCCCCATAACAGTGTCATCCACAATCCCCCATAACAGTGTCAACCACAGATCCCCCATAACAGTGTCAACCACAGATCCCCCATAACAGTGTCATCACAGATCCCCACAACAGTGTCATCCACAGATCCCATATAACAGTGTCATCCACAGATCCATATAACAGTGTCATCCACAGATCCCCCATAACAGTGTCAACCACAATCCCATACATGTCACCAAGATCCCCATAACAGTGTCATCCACAGATCCCATAAAACAGTGTCATCCACAGATCCATATAACAGTGTCATCCACAGATCCCATAAACAGTGTCATCCACAGATCCCCCATAACAGTGTCATCCACAGATCCCCATAACAGTGTCATCCACAGATCCCCACAACAGTGTCATCCACAGATCCCAATAACAGTGTCATCCACAGATCCCCCATAACAGTGTCATCCACAGATCCCCATAACAGTGTCATCCACAGATCCCCCATAACAGTGTCATTCCACAGATCCCCCATAACAGTGTCATCCACAGATCCCCCATAACCAGTGTCATCCACAGATCCCCCATATAACAGTGTCATCCACAGTCATCAGTGTCATCCAGATCCCCCATAACAGTGTCATCCACAGATCCCCATAACAGTGTCATCCACAGATCCCCATATAACAGTGTCATCCACAGATCCCCCATACAGTGTCATCCACAGATCCCCTGTGTCATCCACAGTGTCATCCACAGATCCCCCCATAACATGTCAACAGTGTCATCCACAGATCCCCCATAACAGTGTCATCCACAGATCCCCCATAACAGTGTCACCACAGATCCCATAACAGTGTCACACAGATCCCCCATAACAGTGTCATCCACAGATCCCCATAACAGTGTCATCCACAGATCCCATATAACAGTGTCATCCACAGATCCCATATAACAGTGTCATCCACAGATCCCATATAACAGTGTCATCCACAGATCCCCAATAACAGTGTCATCCACAGATCCCCCCATAACAGTGTCATCCACAGATCCCCCCATAACAGTGTCATCCACAGATCCCCACAACAGTGTCATCCACAGATCCCATATAACAGTGTCATCCACAGATCCCCATATACAGTGTCATCCACAGATCCCCCATAACAGTGTCATCCACAGATCCTCCATAACAGTGTCATCCACAGATCCCCATAACAGTGTCATCCACAGATTCCCCATAACAGTGTCATCCACAGATCCCCCATAACAGTGTCATCCACAGATCCCCATAACAGTGTCATCCACAGATCCCCCCATAACAGTGTCATCCACGATCCCCCATAACAGTGTCATCCACAGATTCCCCATAACAGTGTCATCCACAGTCCCCATAGCAGTGTCATCCACAGATCCCCATAACAGTGTGTCATCCACAGATCCCCCATAACAGTGTCATCCACAGATTCCCCATAACAGTGTCATCCACAGATCCCCCATAACAGTGTCATCCACAGATCCCCATAACAGTGTCATCCACAGATCCCCCATAACAGTGTCATCCACAGATCCCCCATAACAGTGTCATCCACAGATCCCCCATAACAGTGTCATCCACAGATTCCCCATAACAGTGTCATCCACAGATCCCCCATAGCAGTGTCATCCACAGATCCCCATAACAGTGTGTCATCCACAGATCCCCCATAACAGTGTCATCCACAGATCCCCCATAACACTGTGTCTAAAAAAAACCTGATGCAGATTGTGCATTAGGTTTTTTAAGCACAGAAAATACTGTGAACATACCCAAAGAGGCTGCAGGATCAGCAGCTTACAGTAAAAAGGCTGAAGAGCTATAATGTGTCAGTCTACAATCAGCTGCTGTGGTTGCAACCGCTGTCTGTGCCTACAAAGTCCTGTCAGACATCTGGTCCAATATTTCATGATTTGGGGCCCCACTTTCAATTTTGCCCAGGGCCACACTTTGTCTAAAACCAGCCCTGATGTCACTCTTATTTCCTCATAGATTGTAAGGTCTTGTGAACAGGGCCCTCATTCCTGTCGTTGAATTTTTACTAGTTTCCTCTAATGTCTGATACCAGCACCCTCTGAATTCTAAAGTGCCACAGAATATTTTGGCTCTATAGTTACACTCCTCAACATTGAAATTACAACAGTAAGAAGGACAAACCGTAAGGTTGTGCAAATCCCGGAAGTAGCAGATGCCACTAAGATCTGGAGATGATCAAATTTTAAAGCACCTAGTTCCAATTTGTGGCATTTTAGAGGGGCATACAACCAGATTGAAAGCAAAGTTTTTTTTAGCCACATGAAACCTCAAAAATTCGATCCAGTCATTTGAGGTAATTGTGCGATAAATCCACTTATCTACCTTAACCATCAGAAGGAGTGTTCATGACATAGGGCTATGTGGCAGACATCCAGCTAAAGGTGTTCCATTGACCTCACACCACCACTCTCACAAGCCATGATGGGGCATAGTCAGACAGCAATGGAGACTAGAATTGAGGTCTATCTTCTTCATTGAGTCCCACTATTGTCTTGGATGCCTTTATAGCTGGAGATTGGTTTGGAAGCCACATGGGCAACTCCATGAAGAGGCCTTCACAAGGGTATGTCACACAATGGTCTTACTCCCAGGATTATGATGTGGGGTGGCATAATGAATGAAAGCTGGACTCCTCTAGTCTTCATTTCAGGTACATTAACAGCATGGAATCAGTTTTCCAAAGTGTCCCAGGAGCTGTTTTTCTACAGAACAACACCAGGCCACATGTTGCTTGTGCCACTGTGAACAACTTGTGTGGCCTAAACATGCCACCATGACTTGAAGCATCTCTGGACTTGTCTCCCATAGAGAACGCCCGGGCACCTCATTGGTTGGCAATTGCAAAGGGAGCCGCTAACAGAGGATCTTTATGATTTACGTGCCCAAGTGGATTTAATGTGGTTGAACATTCCTCAGATTTAACCTCACTGATAACATGCCAAACCATGTAAGTGTGTGTATTCCTGCAGGTGACACTCATAATCAACTTGAATATAGATTTTGAATATTTTAGGAAGAAAGGGATGCAAATGAGCGCTTAACAAGCTCTACCTCTAATGCCACCAGATGTAAGACAGCTATCCTATAAGTCAATGTTCAACCCTTTAAATAAGCCTTGAGACATGACTCGGATATTAAATAAGCCAGCACCTCATCTGCAGTCAGCTGTTTTGAGGTGATTGTTCCTCATTAGTGCAGAGCAGAGAGTACTGGCTTAACTGGGTTAGAGGACTAAGTCTGGATTTGGGGGGTACTATCTCTCCTTGGGGACAGAGTGCTTTAGTCAGTGTGAGGAGACTTATAGGCCATACATGCTCCTCTGGAATTCTGGGAAGAATGGGATGTAAATGAGCTCCTAATGAGCTATGCCTCTGATGCCACCAGATGTAAGGCAGCTATCCTATCCTGTTCGACCCTTTAAACAGGCCTTGAGACACGACTCGGATATTAAATAAGCCAGTGCCTCATCTGCAGGCAGCTGTTTTGGGATAATTGTGCTCTCTCCCCAAGGAGAGATAGTAACCCCTAAATCTTGATAATTTTATTTCCATTTTCAATCCTTTGCACATTATTAACCTATCTATTGATCTTGTGCTTTCCATAATTCCACACCTTTGTCTTCTTGGTGTTGCAATTTTGATGTTGAGCAGTGCAAAATTAATTTTATTATACGGAGTTCATACTCCACCAGCCTCCCCTAACTGCACCCTGTATACAGCTATACAGTCTACAAATAATCATACCATGTATGGTCATAAGTGCAACACAGTACGGTGCCGGGAGTTGAGCAAATAACACATACAATAAATGACAATGCATACAATAATATACATACAATAAATACAATGCAAAGAAGACAAAGTAAATACCGCCGACTACTACAAAATAATACTGCTATACAGTTAATATTACAATTAGGCTTTGCTTTCGTCCCTGTGGTTATAATGATGCACATTTTGCATTGTTCGAAAGATGAATCCCAAGATTTGCTTGATGATAAGATTATGCTATTGGTGAATCATCCCATCAGAAATACACCCTCGTGGTAAGTGATTGGTTTCAACATCACTTCTAAATGGTAATGTCTTCTACCAGATCATTGTGGTCCATTATTGTGTCGGAGCCTGAGCCCATAGAAGGATTCCCAGGGGGTAGAAAGCAGCTCATATCTGACTATTAGTATTTGCATACAGAGATGAGTGAGGATAGTTTCACACTAGCGGCATGATTGTCCGGCAGACTGTTCCAGCGGGTGAACAGCCTCCTGGATCCGTGCTGCTGCTAGTGCACGTGTGTGGCCGGAACTTCGCTCCGGCCCCATTCACTGTAATGACATGTCGTAGTTTTAGTCAGTCCGCCTCTTGGCATGTGTGCCGTACTGCGGCTGGAACTCCGGCCTGCCCCCATTATAGTGAATGGGGCTGGAGTGTAGTTCCGGCCGCACAGGTGCACTAGCGGCAGCATGGATCCGGCAGGCTGTTTACCCGCTGGAACAGCCTGCTGGACAATCATGACGCTAGTGTGATAGTAGCCTGAATCAATTCTACACTAATTGAATTCCCAAAAGATTTTAATTTCTGTGAATCAAAAACTTTCATTACCCATCCCACACAAATCATTCAAAATGAAGATGCAACATGTAGTGCAGCGTGAGGCAGGAGAAGACAACAAAACTCCTGGAGAAAGGGAAGAAACTGTAGAAATGCCTCAAGTAGAAAGAGAAGAAACTGTGGAAATGTCTCGAGGAGAAAGACATCGACTACGGCTTTCCCAGATTTGCTGCTAAGAAAAAGTTTATAAAGATAAAAAGATGGAGAAGAAGACATCTTCCACCAAACAGGGGTCATTTTTGGATGGTTTTTAATTAAAAAAATATCCGACAGTTAAGTGTGTTATTGAACAGGCTGTTACCAACATCTCTCAGAGCAATCTGAGCACTTTTAATTTGGGTCGAATGTATACATTGCAAAAGGTATCTGATGACCGTATCAATAGAATCAGACCCAGTACAAATTTTGGGAAATTCACTCATCTCGAATTGCATTGCAAACCCACCACAGAATATGGTTTTCAACTCTTTCAATCAGCTCTCTGCCTACAGAAGGATAACACTAAATTACTTTCGGTAGGTTTTCAGTAGACTCATCTCTGTGTTCCTCACACCATAGGTGGACAGCTTCTTTGAAGTTTTCTTCTAGATGATTTTGGGAAGAACTAAGGAAGAAAAAAAAAAAATATCTTCTGCGCATATTCTGAAGGCTACTCTCCAGTGCTCCTTCATGTGCTAACAGAACTGTTATCATCTCCAATAAAACCTGCTCACTGTTCGTGGCGCCCAAGATGTATAGGACTATAACAAATGCAATGTTTAATTCAAACATCTGATAAATATTATATCATGATCCCTTATTGTCATACAAATGAGATTGGGGAAGCAGACAGGAGAAAAGTTCTGAATGAATTGGTCAGGGCTGTAAAAAGTAACAATGGGCCCCTATAGCAAAACTTGGAATGGTGCCCCAACTCCATCATGACCACCTTTAGAAGCACATTCAGAATATGGAAAATGTTATGATTTTTTTGGTCTCCCTAATGATGTCATAGTACAGAGATAATAAACATAATGATGTCACAGTACAGGGATAATTCGCACAGTGATGTCACAGTTCAGGGATAATGCTCAGAATGGTGTCACAATGGTGTAATAATGTGCATAGTGATGTCACAATTGTGGAATAGTACTCACAATAGCGAAATAATGTGCACAGTGCAACAAAAATTATACAAACATACAATAATAATGCGCAACATGATATCTCACAAAGATAATAACAAAAAAGGTCGCTACGCGCCGATGATTAGTGTTGAGCGAGCACCTCTGTGCTTGTATGCTCGGGTGCTCTGGCTGAGCACTAGGGGTTGCTCGAGTGCTCGGCCGAGCACCCGAGCATAATGTTAGTCAATGGGACTAAACCAGGCCCCCCCCCCGTTCGGAAGAGGGGAGGGTGTCTGGTTAATAGAAAAAGGTCAGAATCGCGACTTCTCCTCTTTTACTCCTTTCACTCGTAAAAGTTGCTAATTAACTGAATTTGTACGCATTAGTGTACAAATCAACATTACAGTGCGGGGAAGAGACTCGAGCATTGCCGAACACCGAGCGGACCCGAGCGTAGGCATGCTCGGCCGAACAACGAGTTCGGCCGAGCATGCTCGCTCAACACTACCGATGATCTCGCAGCAAGGAAAAAACACCTCTAAGATGTAACATATAATGTACACATGATATTATAGTCCAGGAATAATGTACTAGTACTGACACAGAAAGCGGTAATGCACAGGGCTGCATTCGGTTTTTCATTGTTTTTTTACCACCTTTCATAGTTATTACTAACAGCACCTTATGTTTAAGCAGAACCTCTTTAGTTGTTGGACCCCATAACAGCCGCTATGCCTGTTACCCAGGTCATTATCCTCATGGAAATGGTAATATGCACACCGCCACATGACTACTGAACCACTGACCATTCTAAACTCATAGGGTAAAATTCTTTATCACAGAATTTTGTTCTTTTGTTTTTCTTTGCTGAGACCTGCTGATCCAGGTATGCATGTGCGCAATCAGGGGTGTGGCTAAAGGCTCCTGGGCCTTGGTGCAAGAGTTCAGCTTGGGCCCCCCTTCCCTCAGTGCTTTGTGACCAGGGGTAGGGAAGCACATAGCCATTGAATGGGCAACACCCCCATGCCATGAGAGTCTGATCTGAGGTCTGATGTGGGACCTAATCTGAGGTCTGATATGGGGGTCTGATCTGAGGTCTGATATTGGGGTCTGATCTGAGGCTCTGATATGGGAGTCTGATCTGAGGATCTGATATGGGATCTGATCTGAGGTCTGATATGGGGGTCTGATCTGACATCTTATATGGGGGTCTGATCCGAGGTCTGATATGGGGGCCTGGTTTGAGGTCTGAAATAAAGGTCGTATCTGAGGTCTGATATGGGGATCTGATCTGAGGCTCCCAGTTCCTACACATTGCATGTGGTATTGCAGATATGTCCATCCTTACCTTTGCACAAATATTGTTTAGGACTCCAGTTTTTCACAATATAGATTCCATACTTTTTGCAACACAACAGAAAAATTTTCAACAAGCAGCAAATCACATCATGATCACTGGATGGCCGCATGTAGACACAAATAGAATAATACTCTGTCCACTGCACAACAGAGAGAGTTTGAGTCCTGTCACCAAGTTCTGACTCTATTGAATAACAGTTGATCAGTGGAGGTGCAGAGTATTGGACCCCCACAGGTCAGATAGTGATGGCCTATTCTGAGGATAGGCCATCACTTGTAAAGGACTGGAAAATACTTTGAAGTTTAGATAGCAGTTGGCCGACCTCTCTCCTATTAACATGCACGCTCAGCTTGAGTCTGCATATGTTTTCAATAGGGATAGGAGTCACTTCTTTACACTCCTTTAAGATGATCTCATGGAAATTCAATATATCCAACATGTTCCAATTATGTTCTTCTGAGGATGTTTTACTGATGCTTTTGCTAGGGCTGCACACACTTTTGTAAAATCCATGTGGGTTCTAACTAAACACAGCGGTTTCCTCACCTGTGTCTTCAGCACATCGTAGATCACACTTTCATAGCAAACAAGTTCCAGGCTTTGGTCCTGACTGAGTATTTCAGCACTGTTTTTATGGCTTCACTTATCAGCCCAGTAGCTACACCTTGGTTTGACTCAGGCTAAGTGTAGTACTAGAGTGGGGAGGGAATGGCAAGTCTCACTATCAACACTTACCTGCCATTCCATAAAAACCCAGTCTATAAAACACTTTAAACAAAACTATGTCAGTAAACTACACTTTTTTGAAGCAACCTAACTTTCCCGGATTCTTTTACCTCATCTATCTAAGCATTCTGGGTGAGATATACAACTCTTCAAGTACCATTCCAGTCCAGTCATGGTGTTACACCATGTAAAGCTAAACTAGTCCTTTTAGTTTTGTTGTACACAATGTACATGTATTTGACACCTCAATAGATGGGGAAATTAGAGGGTTACATTTTGGAGAAAATATTATCAAAAGGTGAAATCCCAGTCACAAAATGGTTAAAGATATTTTCTTTACTTTTTTTAGTGATTTTTTTTCCATGTCGTATCTAGTTCTAAAACAAATCCTAAACTGTAGTTCTAAAATGAATCCTAAACGAATCTCCGACCACTGATTCATAATATGCAGACACTCTTCACTTCTCAGCAATCATCTCCTTATCATCACAGGCAGGATTATAATGACAGGTAAAACCTATCTATAGATAACGAAGGTTCCACCACCCACAATAGGTGATGTCATAGCGCATATCTTTCCCTTCACTGCACAATGATCTCTGCAGAGGTCACAGAGGATACCCACAACACTCTTCCATAGAGGTCAATGAGTCATGGTCAGTCTATGGTCTAGGTGGCTGCTGTAAACCATATCTCTGAAAACAAACCAGAAAATAAAAACATAAAAAACACATTTCAGTATTGGGTTTTAATTAGTAAAAAATAAGCTAGGTGATACATTCCCTTTAAGGCAACAACCAGAATCCACAATTTTAATTCTTCTTGTATGAGGTGTTCATATGATTTTGAAGGTTCCAAAATCACCCAGAAGAAGAATCTTCTCACAGAGTGTTCTTCCTGTGTGGAAAGTTATATTTATGGAGATGGCCGGGTGTGTTCTCCTGAGGTATCAAGGGTTTCACAGGGACTTTGCAGATGGTGATATTCTTTTCTACTTTGTGTCTTGTAGCTCATTTTTAGCTGCTTCTAATTTTTATAGAAAGTTATTAATCTTCTCTCATTCACCTCAGACAAGAGACACCTGTGAATTTTGTCATCTTACGCCTGGAAATCAGTAGGGAATCTGTTTTTATAATTATTTATATGATTAATTATGCATGTATTTTTGTAAAACTAAAACCTTAAGTCAACAGACATTATTAAGGCAACTCTTGAAATTTGTCGTCATTTTTGTAAAATAATATTTATAACCCCTTAATGACCAGTGGGTTTTGGTTCTTAGTGAAGAGACACCTTGTAGCAAGGGATCATCATAGTCAACTTAGAAAGAGTGGTGAAGAGGAGGAGAGGAAATTGAGACTGAGCAAGGAAGGTGGGTTATGGCTAAAGCTGAGAAGGAGTGTTGGAGCCATCATGGAGACTGGGAAATACTGGGACTTGGAAGAAGATGGGCCATCATAACTGAGAAGGAGCAGCAGGACCATGATAGACACTGAGAAGGAGAGGTTGGGTTGTCATAGAGATTGAGAAGGAGTGGTGAGGCCATCATGGAGACTGAGAAATACATGGGACTTAGAAGAAGATGGGACATCATAACTGAAAAGGAGCAGCTGAGCCATAATGGAGACTGGAAGTGAAAGCAGTTTATGACAGAGGTGGAGAAGGAGCGTTGGGGCCATTATGAAGACTGATACATACAGGGAACTTAGAAGAAGATGGGCCAACATAACTGAAAAGAAGCAGCAGGGCCATGACGGACACTGGAAGGGAAGGTGGGTTATGACAGAGTTTAAGAATGAGTGGGGAAGCCATCATGGAGACTGAGAAATGCAATAGGCTTAGAAGAAGATGGGCCATCATAACTGAGATGGAGAAGCAGGGCCATGATGAACACTGAGAAGGAGAGGTGAAGTTGTCATGGAGACTGAGAAGGAGTGGTGGTGCCATCATAGACAGTGAACAATACAGGGGGTCAATCATGGGGACTTGGAAATAAAGGAGGTTTAGAAGAAGATGGAGCATTATACCTGACAAAAAGAGAAGGGCCATCATGAGGGCTGAGAAAGAAAAAGGGGTCATTTGGGACCGGGTACAGTTTCCATTATAGGGCTTCAGAAGGATAGAGACTCTATGGGGACTGAGGTGCCATTTTTTCACCTATTAATATACCCCTTTCTACCTATCACATCCAGTTTCCAATAGGTCATGCTCATCCCCCATTTCATTATGCATCATACACCCTCTTTGTACTTTCGGGCATCGGGGCAGAGTCTGATGATGTAGCATCCTGGTGCCACATAGAGTTAAAGTTCACAAATGTGCCAGGGAAATTTGCTAGGTCTTCCAGGAGTATGGATTGTCTGTCCTTTTTCCAGGAACCCAGGCAGGCATAACAGAAACTGAGAAGAAGAAGGTGGCATTCATGAGGTCTGACAAAGAAAGTGGATCTTTACAAGACAAAAAAAAATGTTTTGCTATTTTTTCTGCATATTCATGTAGTATACTGACTACAAAAAGTTTTCCTAAAATATTATATCATGTCTGTCCCTTTTCTGACCTTTGGCTGCTGTGAGCTGGTAGGGAAGAGGTCATGGTTATACTTCCGCAAGGACAAGTAAGTAATGTCATCACCAGACCCTTATTTCTGATATTTAAGGACTCTATACTGACAGGGAGTGTTCCACAGAATTGGCGCATAGCAAATGTGGTGCCAATATTCAAAAAGGGTCCAAATACAGAGCCCGGGAACTATAGGCCGGTAAGTTTAACATCTGTCGTGGGTAAACTGTTTGAGGGTTTTCTAACAGATGCTATCTTGGAGTACCTCAATGAAAATAAGCAAATTACTCCATATCAGCATGGCTTCATGAGGGATCGGTCATGTCAAACCAATTTAATCAGTTTCTATGAGGAGGTAAGTTCTAGACTAGACCGCAGCAAATCAATGGATGTTGTATATCTGGACTTCTCCAAAGCATTTGACACTGTACCACATAAAAGGTTAGTATATAAAATGAGAATGCTTGGCCTGGGAGAAAATGTCTGTATGTGGGTAAGTAACTGGCTCAGTGATAGAAAACAGAGGGTGGTTATTAATGGTACATACTCAGATTGGGTCACTGTAACTAGTGGGGTACCACAGGGGTCAGTATTGGGCCCTATTCTCTTCAATATATTTATTAATGATCTTGTAGAAGGCTTGCACAGTAAAATATCAATTTTTGCAGATGACACTAAACTGTGTAAAGTAATTAACACAGAAGAGGACAGTACACTGCTACAGATGGATCTGGATAGACTGGAGGCTTGGGTAGAGAAGTGGCAGATGAGGTTTAACACTGACAAATGTAAGGTTATGCATATGGGAAGGAATAATGCAAGTCACCAGTACATACTGAATGGTAAAATATTGGGTAACTCTGACATAGAAAAGGACCTAGGAATTTTAGTGAACAGCAAACTAAGCTGTAGAAACCAGTGTCAGACAGTTGCTGCCAAGGCCAATAAGATAATGGGTTGCATCAAAAGGGGCATAGATGGCCGTGATGAGAACATAGTCCTGCCACTTTACAAATCACTAGTCAGACCACACATGGAGTACTGTGTACAGTTCTGGGCTCCTGTGAACAAGGCAGACATAGCAGAGCTGGAGAGGGTTCAGAGGAGGGCAACTAAAGTCATAACTGCAATGGGTGGACTACAGGACCCAGAAAGATTATCAAAATTAGGGTTATTCACTTTAGAAAAAAGACGACTGAGGGGAGATGTAATAACTATGTATAAATATATCAGAGGTCAGTACAGAGATCTCTCCCATCATCTATTTATCCCCAGGACTGTGACTGTGACGAGGGGACATCCTCTGCGCCTGGAGGAAAGAAGGTTTGTACATAAACATAGAAGAGGATTCTTTACAGTAAGAGCAGTGAGACTATGGAACTCTCTGCCTGAGGAGGTGGTGATGGTAAGTTCACTAAAAGAGTTCAAGAGGGGCCTGGATGTATTTCTGGAGGGTAATAATATTACAGGTTATAGTTACTAGAGAGGGGTCGTTGATCCAGGGAGTTATTCTGATGCCTGATTGGAGTCGGGAAGGAATTTTTTTCCCTAAAGTGGGGAAAATTGGCTTCTACCTCACAGGGGTTTTTGCCTTCCTCTGGATCAACTTATAGGAAAACAGGCCGAACTGGATGGACAGATGTCTTTTTTCGGCCTTATAAACTATGTTACTATTAGAGATGAGCGAACTTTTGAAAAGTTCGGCGAATTTTCTTGAAGTTCGGATTCGTACGAACCGAACCTAAAACGAACCTTGCTATAACGGCTGAATAATTGCTGCAACAATAATGGGAGTCTGGTAGGGTATAGTTTCGTTTACTTGCAGTTGCTATTACAATGAAAAAAGTAGAAAAAATCAGTGACTTCAACAACGGCGACGCAAAATATACGCATATTTGAGAATTTAAACTAATGCGTACGCTAATGCGAACATTCATAATAAAGTACATACAGTGTAGCGTTGTCAAAGGTACGCTACTTAACTGAATATGTGCGCATTAGCGTACATTCTCAATAAATATGCGAATATTTTGTGTCGCCGTTATTTTAACCAGATTCGTTACGAACTTTCTCAAAATTCGGTTCGGTGACAAACCGAACTTTTGGGAAAGTTCGTAACGAATCTGGTTCGTCGCGGTTCGGTTCGCTCATCCCTAGTTACTATGTTACAAAAGCTCTTCTCATAGACAGGGTTTGAATGTGACCTCTAATAAGTGGGCAGATAAATAAAGAAATTTACATTTTTTTTGGTTTCTCTTGGATACTCCTAATGGCCAGGCAGGGTATTGCCATTAAAACTCATCGTTTATATAACACTAATATTACTTTAACAGTGGCATCATGGGTCACATAAAATGATGCAACCTTGAAGTACCAAGTGATAAGTCACACAATACCTCTGCTAATAGTCATGACTTTCAACTGGAATTCAACATTTTCCTGAACTCCATCATGGTCCTGTCAAGCCCTGAATGATTGTGCTGTGCATTTCTATGAATCTGTCACATACATACATTAGCCTGAGAAATAATACTCTGCTACATACTCCCAGTAGTGGAACTGATCCGTACAATATATAAGAAAGTACAATTCATAGGACGCTGAACTCCTCTACGTAACATTAAACAATTGATATGATCTTCATGTCGTGCTAATATCTCCGCTCTTCACTCCCTGGACATGAGAACATTTTTCAAGCTGACAATTTCCATCCCCATCACCTTAAAAAGATCCCCTCTGAGACGTCTAATGAGGAGAGAGATGAGAGTAAGGGATAAAGCAAAATTACTCGACAGATTGTAAGAAATGTCAAATAAATTCTTTGCTGAAGGATATGAAAATAAAAAAAAACGGTTCCTGAAAAAGATGATAATTGACATAACTTGATAAAACTTCAAAGACCGGTAAACCAAATACTGATGTCACAGGTTAACCTGGGTAGTACTGTGTCAAGCGGTCTACGGGGATATCTACATAATAGGTGAAACACACTCTACTGTATATAGCTCTAGCTGGTATTACAGGGATGGGACCAACCAGGAGCAAAGATCCACCAGGATGTCTGTTTCAGAGTCTGAAAATGGTGATAATCTAGTATGCCTGCTGAGATACTGAAGGCAGGGGTGTAACTATCATAGCGGCAGACCATGCGACTGCTATGGGGCCCAGGGCAAGAGGGGTTCCAGGGTTCTTAGTTGCGATTATCTCCTCTTCTACTGGAGGCGAAAACTTGGTCAGGACTCTACCCTCTAAAGGAACAACTTTTAGCAAATGAGGCAGTGGAAAAATAGCCCAAGGGTCACTGAAAAGGGTTTAGGGGAAAACCTGTGTCCTGTGTGTGAGGCCTGGTCTCATCCTTGCTGTGGGGCTCTAACTTCTCTATGTACGCCACTAACTGAAGTTATAACCTCTACGACCATTGACCATAGATAATGACCACTTGCTTTAGAAGCACCTTCATTTTTACTGATTGAAATGCAAGGTACTGTAGGTTCACATTTTGACACTATTTTACACTCACAGGGGTGTCAAAAGTGTGTGATCGGTGGGGCTCCAACTGTTAGGGATCCCCACCGATCATGAGAACAGGGGCCCTATGTTACCTAATTTGAATGAAAAGGTGGTCAAGCATGCCCTCTGCCGCTCCATACAATTTTATGGGTCTGCCTGTGAAAGCCTAGTGCTTATACTGCATGCATAACTGCTGCTACATTAAAATAGGGGGCATCTGTTCTCATGATGAATTCAATCACTCAGGTTCTTATCCTATATCCAGTGGAAACGGATACGTTTGTAATAGGACAAATTTAGGAAAAACTTTTTTAGTTGGCCTAATCCATCCAAAAATTAAAAAAAAATGAGCAACATTGTAAATAGTCATGATTAAAAGAAATGTTCTTCTGTTTTGAGTCCACAAATCCAATGTAAACCCATGTGTCTCCATGGTTACAGACTACAAACAAACCATGTGTAGTCATATCCTGCAGTCATATTCCTTATTATCTGCATCCTGCTTCTTGGATACTTCTTTGATACTTAGATTCGGCAGGTTGGCATGAAGCAGGAGAACCCACAAAGTAATTCAATAATCAGGCCAAAGAAAGTGGGTTTTAAAAACTAGCAGACCCCCTATGGACGATTCTTACTTTTTTGAAGTGTCCCTTGAAACAAAATGATCCCCAAAGGGCCTCCAGAAATCAGCGCCAAGTATTCTCTGGGGGAACCTCCCAGCAAGTGTCTAATCTCCCTACAGCACCTCCACTGGTGATATAAAGCATTGCACATTCCTTATTTAAAGGGGTTGTTTGAGATTTTGATATTGATGACCGACCCTCAGGTATGGTCATCAATATCAGATTGGTGGGGGTCTGACTTCTAGCACCCACTGATCAGCTGTTTGAAGAGGCCAGTAATTTCATGTTCAACGGTCACATGGCCTAGTGAATGAAGTGAAGTGAATGGGGATGAACTGCAATACCAAGTACAGCCACTATCCAATGGATGGCGCGGAGCTTGGTAGGATGCGAGAAGGCCTCGGCACTCAGCAGATCACCGTATTATCTTCAAACACCCGAGGATAGGTCAGCAAAATCCAAATCTCAGAAAACCCCTTTCAAATAACGGTCTGTCCACATAAGGCACATACATGTTGGGTCCTCCAGAATGAGAAATTTTCTTGCGTAGACAATTTCTGTTCTGGTTAATATATGAGGTTTCTTCTCTCCTTCAGAATTTATCCAGACTTCCTCTCTAAAACCACTGCTGAATACCTCTCTGGTGATCGACAGGCTAATGACGCACTCCTCGAAATTGCTTACCTTCTGTAAGTGCTGATCATAGCATTTTCTCTGAACCTGAAGGCACCTGCAGCCTCAGGATTACGTTACATAGTACTGCACTGAATTGATGTTGTGTTTGCTTACTCCAGTTTTTTCCCTGTAATATCTTGTATATCTCTCTGCAGGGGATAATGCTTTACAGAAGATACCTTCACCTTCCAGCTTCCATGGTGTGATTTTTTAAAGCAATATAAAGGGCAGTGCTCACATCAGCCATATCATAGTATTTTTTTTATTAGCAAATCACTATTCCAAACTCCTTTTGTATTAGCTTGATGTGTGATGTATTTATGAGCATGTAGACCAAGCATAAAGGGGCTGTTCACAATTTTTTTTTTATTCCTCCTTGAACCCAACAAGACCTTTGAAGGGAACTACTAGACTTTCCTGCTCTCCATTGCTCGGTTCCAGTTCCATGGATCCAGGACTGTCTTCACTTCAGGTCCTCACATCCTTTAGTGGAAGGGATCATGTGTGCCGCTGCTCCCAATGACTTACCTGACTTTGCCTCCACGCAAGGCCTCTGCACCCTCTGACATTTCCTTTCTGCAGCCTCTTTGACTTAGGGTCCACACTTTCTTCAGGTTCTATAGAGCCAGCACTCATCCTCATCTGTCCCAAACCCATAGCTGACCTTCTCTGAAAATTTAAGACACCTGTAGGAGTCCTGCAAAGATATATCTGATTTACTATACTATGCTCCTACCTGCATTTATGTGCTGTATCCGTCCACCTGTTCTAGATCTTGGTCTCTGTATCATTCTGACTCTGTGCTGCCTGCCCTGACCTTTGACTGTTAACTGGATTGAATTTACTCTCTCTGCCCTGACCTCATCTTGCCTTCTGACCCTAATTCTGCCTTTCCCTTTGGTGCCATAATCCATTGTCTCTTGAACTGCCTGGGTCAGCTGTCACTGAACGAAGATTACTCCAAGACATAGTGACCTGGTGGATCCCCTACAGTGGAGTCCAGATCCCTGTATAGGGGTGAAAGGATGAATACCGCGGGGACACTGACAATGTTCTTAGGAGTAATCGTAAGCCAAGTCCATTCAGTGACACAGTGGATCCAAACCCACTGTGTTACAACCCCAGAACAGACTCAAGAATAAATCAGACCCCAGACCAGAAGACCAAAAAAATGGAAGAAAAATATTCAGACCTCAGATTAGACAGCTGCCTAGACTGCTTCTCGCTGACCATGCCTCTTCTACTCCAGGTGTCACCCACCTCCTAATGCTGGATGGCATCAGGACCTCCTATGTCAGGCAGCAACCCGGTATAGAAGATGTCAGTGAAGTGAGCTGTGGGGAGTTATTGCTGACCCACAGTAGCTATTAGGGCTATGTATGTTATGATCTATCATGATTTGCTTTTTGTCCTTTGCTAAGTGGTAATGGGTAAGTCAGGAATACTTTTTTAACTGGATAGAATAAATCAAAATAATCTCCTATGCTTGAAATTTTTGGGGTTTCTTTATTTTTTTAAAATTGTCATATACATGAAATTCGTCACATGGGGTGTAATACTTTTTTGCTGCACATTCTAGAATTCTGTTGCATTTTGCTTAGTAAATCCCATTGTAAGTTATTCTAGTACAGCGTACATTTAAAGCATTACTGTCACCTGGATCAACCCTTTACAAGCAGGCATATAGCCTGGTAGGTAGAGATGAGCGAATCATTCAAAATATTATTCGCCGAACATTCGCCAAACTTTTCCTAAGATTCGTCTATTCGACGAATAGATTCGTTGTATTTGCGTACAAAATATACGTTATTATGTGCTATTAGCGAACATTCTCGCACTAATAACGAACGTACATTTAAAAAAAGTACGCAACTTCTTACAAGACGTACGCATTAGCGTACAAATAGCTTACGAATCCTCAGCGTACTATTGTCTACGTGATTACGTAATACGCAGACACGTACAACGAGAGGCCGCGGGGTGCACTCCTCAGAGGCAGAGCGAATATTCGAAAATGGCATCCAGACGATCCTCATCATTTAGCTCTGCTGCACAGCTGAAATACATAGTCCGGCTGATGGACCGGCAGGATTACGATGGCACACACCAACCACCCAAATCGGGAGGTGATCCAGCAGATGATCCAGCAGGTGATCTGAGGCTTGCACCATCATTTCAACACCTTGTGGACCCCGGGCCAGATCCAGCGTAAATGGTCCGATCTGAAATCGCCCTCAGAGGCAGTATGTATATTTGAGGTAGAACAAGTAAGGTGCTGTCTATCCGGCTATGGGCATAGTATAACCATCCACCATACTATAAAGTGAATATGAGGACACATTGCGGTACCTGTAAAGAAATACACACAATGGGCAACATACTTGAAAACGTTGCTGAAAGGTAAAAACATTAGTGCAAACAATCCAGTGCAAACAACATAGTGCAAATACATTATAGGTATAATGTAAACATTTTAAATATCACCTACCTAGTATGCTCACGGACATGTTTAAGTCTCTTTTCTTCTGACGCTTGTCATACAACTGGAACAGAGTCCCAAACTCAGTTGCAATTTGTAATCCACATATGTAAAATTGTAATCCAAATGGGTAAAAATATAGCAGCAAAGGTTCCTTAAAAAAGGATGAGGCACACGTATGTGCAACTTTGTTAAAACTTTTTTTTTTTGATGGGGGGAGTCCTGACAATCCATGTCCATCTGGGTGAGGAAAAACACAGGGCAACAAAAATAAAAACACACGCCAACTAGTGCTCACCCTTCAGGTTCAGTTCACGTTGTGGCTCCCATAAAAGCTGCAGGATCCTTAGGCCAGCAGGTCCACTTCACTACTGCTGAAGCTAAAAGACATGAGAGGGCGCTCCTGCCTCATAAAAGCGACACTGGCTGCGGCAGCAGACCCCCACCGACCCCTCAGGGATGGTCTTGGTAGTGACCGGGCGGTCACACTGGCAAGGGCCGTGGCAACTTGGGCCTTGCCCATTACCTTCTAGTGGCCAGATCCTTCCGCTGGCATACAAGGTGACAGAATCTCAGGCTGTAAGGGCTCCGGTAACGGTCTGCGGCGGACTGTGTGGCCTGCACCTGCCATGGCAGTTGGTATTGTACCACCGATGGCTGGTACACAAAACTGTTGTTGGTCATCTGTCCCACATGAAGAATCGGCGGCGGTGGCAAATCTGGTATCAGGGGTTCCAGTTGAGCTTGTGATTTTTCCTCAGATTGCAGAGTCCCATTATTGGTCTCATGGGAATACCAAGCCTCTTCTGCGGCCTGGGCCTCCTCAGTCCAGTCTTCCGGGGGCGCTGCAGGAGTAGCTGGTCGCTTAAGTAGTTTCACCCCAGTAGCAAAGAGGCCTTGGAGGCTCTTCATGGGGGTATACTCCACGTAATCCCCTGCGTGGAGATTGTGGTGGACGGGCGGAAGATAAGGCCTCTTTACAGAATGGCGGTTTACGTATAATTCTTCCGCCGTCTCCTCATCGCCGATAAAACCTACTCCCCGTTCCACACTGAACCAAATAACGGTACCCCTTCGGCGCTCCAGCTTGGTGTCACCGGACCGTGGGTGCTCCAAAACCTGCACAACCCACTCCTCTACCAACTTTTTGTATTCCCAGAGGGTCAGGCTTTCCGGGTGACAGCCTCGGGGACCATTGAATTTTGCCAAAGGGAGTAGTACTTCTGCGGCGGAGCGGGAACTCCTGCTGCCTCCACCGTGTCAGCCAGCGGAGTGAACACCTCAGCGGGCACCTCAACCGACTTCTTAGGCTGCCGGACATATTGAGAGACGTAGATCTCCTCCGGTTCCTTCTCCTCATAGGGGTCGGTGCCCCACACCATGCTTCCCCAGTTAGGGCCTCAATGTCGCCATCTTAATTTCCTGAGTTGCCTCGTCTTCCTCGCGCACTGGAGAAGGGGGCGGAGCTACCGGGGAGGAGTCTGCATCGCTAATTAATTGAATTTGTACGCACCTGCGTATAGAGTAACTTATACGTAGCAATAGTGTATAATTTATAGGATAAACTACGTAGCGAATGCGTACAAAACCGAAGCGAATCACCTAATATTCGGATTCGCTTCGGAGCTAAAAATTCCCAAGATTGGATACGAATCAACGAATCGACGAATCGATTCGCTCATCTCTACTGGTAGGGTTGCTGATTAAAACGATACCTGTCTTTTATCTGTAGGTAGTGTCGGCGAAATTTGCTAATAAGCTATTGGAGCACCAGGAGGTGGGCTTAAGCATTTTGAGCACCACTCCAGTGACGCCCCTGGTGTTCCATACTGACGCCTCCTCCCTTTAGATTGATAGTGCTAGACCTCTTCAGTCTGACTGCGCTGCCTCTTCTGGGTTCTTTGACATGAACAGCTCATACGCAATATGCATCTTTGCTCAACAGGATCAAGCTGAAGATGTGGTGTGCACACGCCATTCTAGACAGCAGGTCCACAGGTGAAAGATCTCAGCACTAGACCAGAGATCTACTACTGTCAATCTAGAGGGACCGGGAATGATTTGAAGGAGAGAGGCGTCAGTATAGAGCAGCCGGGACGTCGCTGGAGCGGTGCTCGAACCGCATATGCCCGCCTCCTGGTGCTCTGATAGCTTATTAGCATATTTATAACATTTCAAATTTCTCCATAACGACACTATCTACAGATAAAAGATTGGTATTGTTTTAATCAGCAATGCTAACAGGCTATATGCCTGGTTGTATAGGGTTGATCCAAGTGAAAGAGCAACTTTAACTCGACACCTCTTATGTTCCGTCTCATGGTTATAGGTGTTACCACTAAAATTTGCTGCACCCTGAATGGGTTAAGGCATTCTCTTAGACGGCCAACCTTTTAAAAAATATCTTGAATACTCTCCATCTATGAGTAGTTATTGTCAACTACAGATGGATGAATCTATAAAATATGTTCTGCCATTGGTCTACCAAGATGTAAAACCATCAAATCCCATTCCGAGAGCAATCTGAAATCCAATAAATCATTTTCCACCATCTCCATTAATTTTTAGATCCTCAAAAAATGAGGTACATGATTGGTGTAGTCAAATGAAGTGACTTCATGATGGATTTATCAATAGTGTTGGCATGTGCCAACACTATTGGTGCCACCACATTTGGTTCAAGTAGTCAGGCATGTAACAGGCTCCTTGCACTACCTTATGGCTGTTGCCTGTGTACCCTAATAATTCACAGTAGAAAATGTTGCACATCTTTAATCAATTTGGTGATTTGTATTGCACCATGGTGCTCAAGAATCCACTTCTCTCTGAGGTACAGTCTACCGGTCTGGTGTTTGCAAAATAGTCACCCTTTGCCTAATATTTGTGCCAAGAGGCTGCTGAGCTTGGTGGTACATTTACCTAGGGAAGCCTTGTCTTGTCTTTATGTTGACCACTTAAGTTTAAAGCCTCATGCACATTGTAAGCTTTTGAACTTTATGGAGCTATAGTAGAGCTTACATTGAAGTCCTTCTGTCCACACTGTATGCCTCCAACTTTATATGGAGGCATAGCGCATTATTTTGAGTTCAATTCATGCCTCCTCAAAATTGAAACACCAATTTTCATATTTCTGAGGTGCAGTCTGCCAGTCTGGTGTCTTCAAAATAGTCACCCTTTGCCCAATTGTTGTGAAAAGAGGTTGTTCAGCTTGGTACTATATTTGCTTAAATGAATAGAGGTCTAGTCTTTATGTTGACCGGTTAAGTTGAAAGCCTCATACACACATGTGCATTAGAAATACAGTCCTTGTGTTCATATTCTGCCTCTGTATGCCTTTGGTTTTATATGAAGGCATAAAGAGTTATTTTAAGTTCAATTCACTTCTCCTTAATTAGAGATTAGTGAATCAGTTCATTAGAATTTAAATTCATCCGGAATTTTTCAAAAAATTCAAATTAGCATCAGAATTAGTGTTGAGTGAGCATGCTCGGCCGAACTCGCTGTTCGGCCGAGCATGCCTATGCTCGGGTCTGCTCGGTGTTCGGCCAAACACCGAGTGTTCTCAAGCGCTATGCATTGTATGCTAATGCGTACGAATTTAGTTAATTAGCATACTTTTACGAGTGAAAGGAGTAATAGAGGAGAAGTCGCGATTCTGACCTTTTTCTATTAACCAGACACCCTCCCTTCTTCCGAGCGGGGGGTGCCTGGTTTAGTCCCATTGACTAACATTATGCTCGGGTGCTCGGCCAGAGCACCCGAGCATACGAGCAGAGGGGTGCTCGCTCAACACTAATCAGAATTTCTAGAGATTCGATTTGGGGGAATTGAGACAGAGAGGGGGGCGTTTAGTCTACTTTTGATTTGGGTAGAGTCAAATTTCTTGCCAAAATTGGACAAATTAGAACTAGAGATGAGCGAATCATCCAAAATTCGCTTCACCGAATATTCACCGAATTTCTGACAAGATTTGTACTTAAGCTAATTTATTTGGTCGAATCTACGTTCAAAAAAGCAATCATTGTTTTGTGAACATTCCTGCACAAATTACGAATGTACATTCAGCGTAGTTAAAAGCACGTAATACATAAGGATTAGCGTACAAAAGTGCGTACGAATCCTTAGCGTACTACTAACGCGCAAATGCGTCATACGCACAAGGCTAGGCTGCGGCGTACAGTCTTTAGAGGCAGTCCATATGAGGTAGAAAAATAAGGTGCTCACTGCTAGCAATCCAGCTAAGTGCATAATTTACTAAAAACACCGTACAATAAGTGCATAATAGGACACATACATTGCAGTATCTTAAAAAGAATATACACACAATGGGCTAAAGTGCTGAACCAGTAAAAACAGTGTAGCTAAAATACAGCAAAGACATAAGTTTGCAATCATTTTAGTGCAATCAATTTCACATTTGCAAGCATAAATGGCTCAGATATACGTTTGAGTCTCTCCTCGTGGCTCCTTAGCATGATAAAACACTGTCTGGAACACATAGTCCAACATTCAATTGTAATCCACGCGAGGTAATATTGTAATCCAAACAGGTTAGGTAACGTGTAATCCACATGGATAATAGAAAATAGCAGCAAATAGAGAACCCTTTTTGCAAAGGGGGCTCCCAAATTACCTGAGAAGGGGGATGAGGGGAAATAGGCGCGCTTAGGCGCAACTGGGACTTTTCTGCAGAATGGGGGGAGTCATGACTGACAGCCATGTCCAATCCTGCCGGGTGAGAGTCAAACGGGGGCAATACATACATATTAGAAAATAGCAGCACATAGAGAACCCTTTTTACAAAGGGGGCTCCCAAATAACCTGATAAAGGGGAAAAAGGAAAATAGGCACGCTTAGGCGCAACTGGGACTTTTCTGCAGAATTGGGGGAGTCCTAACAGCCATGCCCATCTGGGTGAGAGTCAAACAGGGGCAATACAAACAACCAAACATAAAAAGTGTCAACAAGCTCTCACCCGTCAGGTGCAGTCCATGGTGTGGCTCCCATAGAATTCGGACTTG
>ONZH01025856.1:0-20208 GCA_900303285.1 Rhinella marina
CCCTCTCAAGTACAGACTTGTGTACCTTTGCTGGTCTTCTAGACCATTCTGTTACTGTGTAATGCCTACCATTATTGTTTGTGTTATATAAAACAATAAAAGATTTTTGGAAAAGAAAGGAAATACTCTAGCATCAGCCTGTGCAGTATCGATTCTTCTCAGTTTAATACCGTATACGCCCCCTATCTTGGGAACCTATATTTAATGGATATTTCGAACACGGAAAACAGAAAAAGAGCTTGCTCTGGCCAGGGGAGTGTCTTTCCCACTGCAGCTAAGGGGACGTGTCCATGCTCTGCCTATCACAGGTCATGAGGCAGATAAAAGAAGAACAAAAAAAAACATCAGTACAACTTCTGATACGTCCCCTATCCGGCTAAATTGTTTGTAGAGTGGGCCTGTAGGTGGGGGGGGCAGGCTGGGGCAAGGAGGTTTCGCTGGAAGAGCCAGAGGAGTGCCCCCTGGGCTAGCGTGTGTGGTGGTGACAACAGCCGGATGGATTTAGAATGACGACGCAGGACACCAACTTAAAAATTTAGCATCAACCGGTACAGTCGTAAATTATGAGATTGATCAACTGTAGTATGTATACTACTCAGTTTAAAACCGTATATGGCAGCTATCCGGAAAAATGGTTTGGAGAGAGAGAAAGATAGGACAAAGACTTAAATTGTTTGGAGAGAGGGCCTGTAGGTGGGGGGGGGGCAGGCTGGGGGGAAGGAGGTTTCGCTAGAAGAGCCAGAGGAGTGCCCCCTGGGATAGCGTGTGTGGTGGTGACAACAGCCGGATGGAGTTAGAATGACGACACAGGACCCCAACATAAAAATTTAGCATCAACCGGTACAGTCGTAAATTATGAGATTGATCAAGTGTGGCATGACTTTTTAGATGGAGATTGCATGTGGTCACGTACTCCCTGGAACCCCATAGTCACCCCTTCTCTGATGTGCTAGCCCAGAACATTCTCTGCCCCAATTCGCAAGACTTTTTGCTGTTTCCGTGTGCTGACAGTGGTGATTTACCAGTGTTGTCTGAGGAGGTGGTGGACAATGGCGAGACACAGGTGTCGGGGGGTGAGGTAGTTGTATGGGAAGCAAGTTACAGTGGGGACTCCTTGGGGGGGAATTTCTCATGATGGGACAGATTCAACTTGGGTGGATCAGGCACAGGAACAGATGAATTTTTTGGGGGGTTTATTTAACTTTTATTTAGCAAAAATAACCACAGAGATATTTATTCGTTATCTTCTCTGCGCAGTCTGGCGTTGGGGTTCCTCACTTTGATGGCGAGCTGTGCCGCTCTCTCCACAATGGTCTGTGTGTTCTTAGATGGAGACTTTGTCGGCGATTTCAGTACAGAAGGACTTGTTGCTCATCCACAGAACCTCGTCCTCCTTGACATTGTGGACAAGGAATTTGCGGGTGGACCAGGAATTTGCGGAACCCTGTGAGCAGCATGTGTTTGGTCTTCTACTTGCTACCGTATCCAATGTTGGGCAATATAGATTCGCAAGTAATATTATTTTTCACACCTATCCCAAAAATAAAAATGTATGCAGTATGCGCAAATAAAACTTGGAACTGGAATTGGAGAGAGGGCCTGTAGGTGGGGGGGGGCAGGCTGGGGGGAAGGAGGTTGAGCTGGAAGAGCCAGGGGAGTGCCCCCTGGGGCTAGCGTGTGTTGGTGACAACAGCCGGATGGAGTTAGAATGACGACGCAGGACCCCAACTTAAAAATTTAGAATCAACCGGTACAATTGTCAATTATGAGCTAGATCAAGTGCGGCATGACTTTTAAATGGATATTGCATGTGGTCACGTACTCCCTGGAACCCCATAGTCACCCCTTCCCTGATGTGCTAGCCCAGAACATTCTCTGCCCCAATTCGCAAGACCTTTTGCTGTTTCCGTGTGCTGACAGTGGGGATTTACCAGTGTTGTCTGAGGAGGTGGTGGACAATGGCGAGACACAGGTGTCGGGGGGGTGAGGTAGTTGTATGGGAAGCAAGTTACAGTGGGGACTCCTTGGGGGGGAAATTCTCATGATGGGACAGATTCAACTTGGGTGGATCAGGCACAGGAACAGATGAATTTTCTGGGGGGTTTAGTTAACTTTTATTTAGCAAAAATAACCACAGAGATATTTATTCGTTATCTTCGCTGCGCAGTCTGGCGTTGGGGTTCCTCACTTTGATGGCGAGCTGTGCCGCTCTCTCCACAATGGTCTGTGTGTTCTTAGATGGAGACTTTGTCGGCGATTTCAGTACAGAAGGACTTGTTGCTCATCCACAGAACCTCGTCCTCCTTGACATTGTGGACAAGGAATTTGCGGGTGGACCAGGAATTTGCGGAACCCTGTGAGCAGCATGTGTTTGGTCTTCTACTTGCTACCGTATCCAATGTTGGGCAATATAGATTCGCAAGTAATATTATTTTTCACACCTATCCCAAAAATAAAAATGTATGCAGTATGCGCAAATAAAACTTGGAACTGGAATTGGAGAGAGGGCCTGTAGGTGGACCTCCGGAAAAATTGTTTGAATAGAGGGCCTGTAGGGGGCCCTCCTGAAAAATTGTTTGAAGAGAGGGCCTGTAGGTGGAACTCTGGAAAAATTGTTTGAATAGAGGGCCTGTAGGTGGACCTCTGGAAAAATTGTTTGAATAGAGGGCCTGTAGGGGGCCCTCCTGAAAAATTGTTTGAAGAGAGGGCCTGTAGGGGGCCCTCCTGAAAAATTGTGCTAAAAGAGTGCCAGTTGGACCTCTAAAAAATGGCATTTTTTGGGTCAGCGTTAGGCAAAGACGATATGGAGGAGGAGGAGTAGAGAAGAGGAGTAGAGACGAGGAATCGGATACATAAGTTATTTAAATCTTTAGCTGCTTTCCCCGGGAAGAGATTTGAATTCCGGTGAAATCCAGGCTTTGTTCATTTTAATAAGCGTCAGCCTGTCAGCGCTGTCAGTTGACAGGCGTGTACGCTTATCGGTGATGACGCCACCAGCTGCACTGAATACCCGCTCTGACAGCACGCTAGCGGCAGGGCAGGCCAGCACCTCCAAGGCGTACAGCGCCAGTTCAGGCCACGTGTCCAGCTTTGAAACCCAGTAGTTGTATGGAGCAGAGTGATCGCTACGGACGTTGGTATGGTCAGCTAGGTACTCCCTCACCATCTTTCTGTACAGCTCCCCCCTACTCTGCCTAGACTGGGGACAGGTGACAGTGTCTTGCTGGGGTGACATAAAAGTGGCAAAGGCCTTGGAGAGCGTTCCCCTGCCAGTGCTGGACAAGCTGCCTGCTCGCCTCCTCTCCCCCGCTACTTGGCCCACAGAACCATGCCCTCTGCCGCTAGCGGCGTCAGATGGGAAGAATTGTTTCAGCTTGTGCACCAGGGCCTGTTGATATCTATTCACTCTCATACTCCTTTCCTCTGCAGGGATGAGAGTGGAAAGGTTCTGCTTGTACCGTGGGTCCAGGAGAGTGAACACCCAGTAATCGGTGTTTGAAAAGATTCTTCTAACGCGAGGGTCACGGGATAGGCAGCCTAACATGAAGTCTGCCATGTGCGCCAGAGTCCCAACACGTAAGAATTCCCTCTCCTCACTGGCCTGACTCTCCATTTCCTCCTCCTCCTCCTCCTCCAAGTCCTCCTCTTCAGCCCATACACGCTCAAGAGTTAAGGACTGAGCACTGGTACCCTCTACTGTCTCGCCGACATTCTCCTCCTCTTCCTCCTCATCCTCATCCCCCTCCTCCGATACGTGCTGAGAAACAGAACGGAAGGTGCTCTGGCTATCAAGCGACGTATCTTCCTCCACTGTCTCTTGTGACAAGCGCAAAGCATCCGACTTGATGCTGAGCAGTGAGTTTTTCAACAGGCAAAGCAGCGGGATGGTGAGGCTGATAATGGCGGCATCGCCGCTGACCATCAGTGTTGACTCCTCAAAGTTGCTCAACACCTGGCAGATATCAGACATCCACGTCCACTCCTCATTGTAGACTTGAGGAATCTGAGAGACCTGACTACCAGTTCTGGTGGAAGATGACATCTGGCAGTCTACAATCGCTCTGCGCTGCTGGTAAACTCTGGATAACATGTTTAATGTGGAATTCCATCACGTGGGCACGTCGCACAACAGTCGGTGAGCGGGCAGTTGTAGGCGGCGCTGCGCTGCCCTGAGAGTGGCAGCATCTGTGGTCGACTTGCGGAAATGCGCACAGATGCGGCGCACCTTGGTGAGCAAATCAGACAGATTGGGGTATGTCTTGAGGAACCGCTGAACTATGAGATTGAACACGTGGGCCAGGCATGGCACATGTGTCAGTCTGCCGAGTTGCAGAGCCGCCACCAGGTTACGCCCGTTGTCACACACAACCATGCCTGGCTTGAGGTTCAGCGGTGCCAGCCACAGATCGGTCTGCGCCGTGATGCCCTGTAATAGCTCTTGGGCGGTGTGCCTTTTGTCACCTAAGCTCAGGAGTTCTGGCACCGCCTGCTGGCGCTTACCCACGGCACTGCTGCTGCGCCTAGAGCTACCGACTGAAGGCGCCGTGCCCACGGATGGTAATTCGGTGGAGGAGGAGGAGGGGTCGGAGGAGGAGGAGGCATAGTAGGTCTGAGAGACCGTGACCGAGGTAGGCCCCGCAATTCTCGGTGTGGGCAGTACATGAGCGGCCCCAGGGTCATTCTCGGTCCCAGCCTCCACCAAGTTAACCCAATGTGCCGTCAGTGAGATATAGTGTCCCTGCCCAGCAGCACTTGTCCACGTGTCCGTGGTTAGGTGGACCTTCTCAGAAACAGCGTTGGTCAGGGCACGGATGATGTTCTCCGACACGTGCTGGTGTAGGGCTGGGACGGCACATCGGGTAAAATAGTGGCGGCTGGGGACCGAATACCGAGGGGCAGCCACTGCCATGAGATTTCGAAAGGCCTCGGTCTCTACCAGCCTATAGGACAGAATCTCCAGGCTAAGCAATTTGGAGATGTGGACGTTGAGGGCTTGGGCATGTGGGTGGGTGGAACTGTATTTCCTCTTGCGCTCTAGCGTCTGCTGTAAAGACAGCTGAATGCTGCGCTGGGACACGTTGGTGGACACTGTGGAGGATCGTGGAGGCGAAGGTGTGGTTTTCCGGCAGGAGGCGCTCGTGCCGAGGTCCTGGGCAGGGGGGTTGACTAGCAGAGGCAGCGAGTGACGTGGGGGGTTGACTAGCAGAGGCAGCGAGTGACACAGGGGAAGGAGCAGTGGTGTGACCCGCAGGAGGTGGTGAACGGCCTTGGTTCCATTGAGTGGGGTGTTTAGCACTCATATGCCTGCGCATGCTGGTGGTGGTTAGGCTAGTAGTGGTGGCACCCCTGCTGATCCTGGTGTGGCACAGGTTGCACACCACAGTCCGTCGGTCATCCTCACTTTCTTTAAAGAACCTCCAGACTTGCGAACATCTAGGCCTCGCCACGGGAGCTTCACTACGTGAAGCAGTTGCTGATGATGCACCAGCTCTGGCCCTGCATTTCCCTCTGGCCACACCACTGCCTCTTACAACCTGTTCTGGTGCAGCACTCGCCTCCGCCTCAGAAGCACTGTCTTCACTCGGCATATCAACCCAGCTTGGGTCAGTCACCTCGTCATCCTCCGATTCCTCAGTCTGCTCCCTCCTCGGAATTCCTCCCCTAACAACAACTTCACCACTGTCTGACAACCGTGTCTCCTCATCGTCCGACACCTCTTTACAAACTTCTTCCACTAAGTCAACATTGTCATCATCATCATCATCACCCACAGACTGCGACAGTTGGAAAACTTGGGCATCGGGAACGAGGTCAGCAGCAACCTGAGAAGTGGTTTGTGACTCTGGGAAGGGTCCAGAAAACAGTTCCTGAGAGTATGCCGGATCGCATTCCAAATTTTCCTGTGAGGGGGCAGACTGGGGGGAAGGAGGTTGAGGTGGAGGAGTCAGAGGAGTGCTCCCTTGGGTAACGTGGGTGGACTGCGTGGAAGACTGACTGGTGGACAAATTACTTGCATTGTCCGCAATCCACGAGATCAGCTGTTCGCACTGTTGTGGTTTCAACAGTCCTCTACCACGTGTTCCTGTAAGTTGAGACATGAAGCTAGGGAGTGTAGCTATGCGGCGTTCCCCTGCTCCCTCATCAGCGGGTACTGTCTCACCCTGCCCAGGACCACGGCCTCTGCCCCCTGCAGTAATTGAATGCCCACGCCCACGCCCTCGCCCTCGACCCTTAGCTCTGGGGTTCAACATTTTTTGTATATAGGTGTATGATAAAAAAAAAAAAAATTAAGTGCGGTAGAATTAAGTGACGTACAGAAAGTGTCATTTGGACAGATTATACGGATTGGAGCGAGTGTGCTGAACTTTGACACACAGAAAGGTTATACGCAGCTGAGTAAAATGGATTTGTATCACTGAGCTAAAACAACTGAAAAAATAATTTTTTTTTTTAATTTTGTTTTTTTGGGAACGTGACGTGCAGGAAATATGGTAGAACTGACTGACACCCTCTTAACGGTGGCTATTTAGTCTGCGACCCAGACAAATGTCGCACAGAGAGTTTTCTGGATCAAGAGGTAGATGATATTGGTAGCAAATGACTTGGTTGTATTGTGTGACGTTCAGAAAGTGTCACCTGGACAGTATATACGGATGGGAGCTAGTGTAGTGAACTGTGACACACAGAAAGGTTACACGCAGCTGAGTAAAATGGATTTGTATCACTGAGCTAAAACAACTGAAAAAATATTTTTTTTTTTATATTTTGTTTTTTTGGGAACGTGACGTGCAGGAAATATGGTAGGACTGACTGACACCCTGTTAATGGTGGCTATTTAGTCTGCGACCCAGACAAATGTTGCACAGAGAGTTTTCTGGATCAAGCGGTAGATGATATTGGTAGCAAATGACTTGGTTGTATTGTGTGACGTACAGAAAGTGTCACCTGGACAGTATATACGGATGGGAGCGAATGTGCTGAACTGTGACACACAGAAAGGTTACACGCAGCTGAGTAAAATGGATTTGTATCACTGAGCTAAAACAACTGAAAAAATATATATTTTTTTATATTTGTTTTTTTATATTTTTTTACAATTTTGTTTTTTTGGGAACGTAACGTGCAGGAAACTATGGTAGGACTGACTGACACCCTGTTAACGGTGGCTATTTAGTCTGCGACCCAGACAAATGTCGCACAGAGAGTTTTCTGGATCAAGCTGTAGATGATATTGGTAGCAAATGACTTGGTTGTATTGTGTGACGTACAGAAAGTGTCACCTGGACAGTATATACGGATGTGAGCGAATGTGCTGAACTGTGACACACAGAAAGGTTACACGAAGCTGAGTAAAATGGATTTGTATCACTGAGCTAAAACAACTGAAAAAATAATTTTTTTTTTATATTTTGTTTTTTTGGGAACATGACGTGCAGGAAATATGGTAGAACTGACTGACACCCTGTTAACGGTGGCTATTTAGTCTGCGACCCAGACAAATGTCGCACAGAGAGTTTTCTGGATCAAGCTGTAGATGATATTGGTTGCAAATGACTTGGTTGTATTGTGTGACCTACAGAAAGTATCACCTGGACAGTATATACTGATGGGAGCGAATGTGCTGAACTGTGACACACAGAAAGGTTACACGCAGCTGAGTAAAATGGATTTGTATCACTGAGCTAAAACAACTGAAAAAAATTTTTTTTTTTTATATTTTGTTTTTTTGGGTACGTGACGTGCAGGAACTATGGTAGAACTGACTGACACCCTCTTAACGGTGGCTATTTAGTCTGCGACCCAGACAAATGTCGCACAGAGAGTTTTCTGGATCAAGCGGTAAAAGATATTGGTAGCAAATGACTTGGTTGTATTGTGTGACGTACAGAAAGTGTCACCTGGACAGTATATACGGATGGGAGCTAGTGTACTGAACTGTGACACACAGAAAGGTTACACGCAGCTGAGTAAAATGGATTTGTATCACTGAGCTAAAACAACTGAAAAAAATAATTTTTTTTTTAAATTTTGTTTTTTTGGGAACGTGACGTGCAGGAAATATGGTAGAACTGACTGACACCCTCTTAACGTGGCTATTTAGTCTGCGACCCAGACAAATGTCGCACAGAGAGTTTTCTGGATCAAGCGGTAGATGATATTGGTAGCAAATGACTTGGTTGTATTGTGTGACGTACAGAAAGTGTCACTTGGACAGAATATACGGATGGGATCTAGTGTACTGAACTGTGACACACAGAAAGGTTACACGCAGCTGAGTAAAATGGATTTGTATCACTGAGCTAAAACAACTGAAAAAATAATTTTTTTTTTTAATTTTGTTTTTTTGGGAACGTGACGTGCAGGAAATATGGTAGAACTGACTGACACCCTCTTAACGGTGGCTATTTAGTCTGCGACCCAGACAAATGTCGCACAGAGAGTTTTCTGGATCAAGAGGTAGATGATATTGGTAGCAAATGACTTGGTTGTATTGTGTGACGTACAGAAAGTGTCACCTGGACAGTATATACGGATGGGAGCGAATGTGCTGAACTGTGACACACAGAAAGGTTACACGCAGCTGAGTAAAATGGATTTGTATCACTGAGCTAAAACAACTGAAAAAATATTTTTTTTTTTTATATTTTGTTTTTTTGGGAACGTGACGTGCAGGAACTATGGTAGGACTGACTGACACCCTGTTAACGGTGACTATTTAGTCTGTGACCCAGACAAATGTCGCACAGAGAGTTTTCTGGATCAAGCTGTAGATGATATTGGTAGCAAATGACTTGGTTGTATTCTGTGACGTACAGAAAGTGTCACCTGGACAGTATACTTGGATTAGGAGTGAGTCAGTGCTGAACTGTGACACACAGAATGGTTCCACAGTGCTGTGTGCAATGGATTTGTATAACTGAGATAGAACAATAAAAAAAAAACAGGGTTAGATATGGCGATAGCTGCACTACTAGTGCCAGCCAGCCAAGTGACAAAAAAATAAAATAAAATGTCTTCTAGCCCTTAGAAGGGCTGTTGGGTTCTTTGTGGGTGATCCCTGCCTAACAGACAACTAAATGCAGGCCCTAACACTGTCCCTGAAAGGCAGCAGCTCTATCCCTAATGACATCCAGACGGCATCTGAGCTGAGCACCGCGGCCAGTCGGTAGTATATTCCAGGGTCACCTGATCAGGCCAGCCAACCCCTGCTATCAACATGTAAGGGCCCCACGTGATGCTGGGTAGTACGCAGAGTCTCCTGGCTTGTGATTGGCTGTGTTTTTAGGCGCCAAAAAAGCACGATGCGGAAGTTGCCATTTCCTCGAGCATGGCGAGATACTCGTCCGAGCAGCGAGCACTTACGAGTACCCTAATACTCGAACGAGCACCAAGCTCGGACGAGTATGCTCGCTCATCTCTAGTCAGGTGTCTTTTTATGTTTAAAATGTGTTTCCTGAATGAAAACTACTTGCACTTTTTCTTTATGAAAATGCTTCATTATCTGTCCTCTTTTTGGAGGCGATTGAAAACCCCTTGCATTTTAATTCACAAGTCTAAGACTATCCATTCATGTGATGGGTGTGAATCAGTAGTGATGCGAGTAGTGTCCTACCCTTAATAGCCATTCTCCCGGATTTTGTTTCAGCGGAAGCACCGATGGATGAGGGAGGATGATCCAAGAGACGAGTGCGCAAGGTATTCAGTAGGTGGGGGTGGGCTGATGGCTGTAACACAAAAGTATCATGTGAACAATAAATATAACAAGAAAAACATAAAAACAAAATCTCCAGAATGGTATGTTGACAAGGAGAGAAATCTTCTCCTGGGAGAACCTAGCCAGGTTCAATCGCCACATTTACTTATTCAAACGTAGCGATTAGCAATGTGGAACAAGAATCAATTAGAACAAAATCTACAACCTATGCTGCACAAAATGGCATAGAAATGTAACATATAATATTGCCATATTTCAGGCAGGAGAGCACTATGAGACCTTACTAATAAAGAAGTAATGGGCTAGAGTAAAACTCAGTATCAAGTGAAGCCCTTTTCCCGGCCCGCTCCAAGACTGCCCTCTGATAAACCAAATGATAAGAATAAACGCTACCGGGATTATCTATTTTAGCTGTCGCAAATAAGGGAGGGCAACTCAGAGAAGGCGGGGAAGAAGGCAGACACTCCCTCTTTTGACATGTCAAACGTCAGAATTGCCTATAAAACCAACTATAAGTACAACATGATCATCCTTCTCCCTCAGAAAGAAGTCTGCGAGGTGTCATCTTCCCATGTTTTTTCCTCTGTCTTTGAGGCCTTCCATGAAGTACTGTTTCCCACGGAGTGGGGGGTGCAATTTCCCTCGGGATGGAGATATCTTTTGCTGCTGACCAGTCAGGGATGTCCATGTCTTCTATCTCCAGCGCTGCTAGTATGTCTGGAAGATCATTATACGTTCTGAGAGTCAATTTTTTATCTTTCCATGAGATCAGCATGCCAAACAGAAATAACCATCTGAAGGCAATTCTTTTCTGCCTGAGGTAGTCGGACAGGGGTTTTAAAGTCCTTCTTTTATTTAGAGTAGATGGGGCCAGGTCTTGAAAGAGTAAGATAGCAGAACCTTCGTATTCTATACCATTACTCTCTCTCTCGCTTTTTTCATGACTAGTTCTTTTTGGGCAAAGTTCAGGAACTTGCAAATAATATCTCTAGGTGGATCTGTAGGTTTCGGCTTCGGCCGTAGAGCCCTGTGTGCTCTTTCCAAAATAATTGGTTCAGTGTAGTCATCTCCCAGTAACATGGTACATATTTCTGTGACTCCCTTTGGGACTGCATCCGCTGCCACAGTTTCTGGAACTCCTCGGATCCTTAGGTTATTGCGTCGTCCTCTATTATCTTGGTCCTCTAACTGATCATGCAGCAAATTTATGTGCTGCTGGTAAATTGTGAGGGTATCTGTGGTTTTCTTTGTGTAGTCTATTATGTCAGACTGGGTAGACTCTAGAGCGTCAACTCTGTGTCCAATTTACCTCATTTCCCTTTTGATCTCCGAAAGTTCTTCAAGAACTGGGTTTAGAGCATTTGAAAGTGCCTGGGAGATGAAGGTTCTGGAAAATTGCGTATCCATCGCTGTTCCCTTATTTCCCTCAGTTTCACTGTCTCTATCTGATGAGATATTAGGACCACGTGCTTGAGCTTCTTTAGAAATCGGGGTCTGAGATGGAGCCTGTGCTGTGGATGACGTCTTTTTCATTATGAACTTGTTTAAGTCCGACTGAGACAGTTTATGTGAGGATTGTTGTGTTAGAGGTTCAGAGGATGGACCCTTATATTTCCCGATCTTCACCATTAGACCTGGACCTTTGTGCCCCAATCGCTATTGTGCTCTCCTCATATATTTATGTGCAGCCTAGGTCATATCCTCCTAGTATTAGGCATCTCTTAATGGGAAATCATTTGCTGATATTGCCGATCCACCTTGAAAAGGGGGAGTATGCAGTATAGATGCACTTGTGTGCTTTGTAGGCCCAATGGCGTATAGTGGACTCTCCACCCAGGCCCTAAAGGTAGGACTCCGTATTGCCGCCAACTAGCTCCCAGTTTGACCGGGCAGTAATAGATCGCTGCTCTCGTTGTCTAATGGGGGATATAAGTCCCTCTAATAGGGTGGGCAAAGCAGGTTTAGTGTCTCATGGCCCCAATATCAGCGGCGCGGAGTTTGGGTCGTATCACCCCGATCTCTAATAGTCCCGGGCCTTACGATGTACTTGCCCGTCCTTCTGTGCGCTGGCAAAATTACTATCACCGGGTCCTCGGTGGCCGATGGGACTGCCGGAGATGTGTACTGCTTTGGTCCGGTGTAGCCCGAGCTCTAGGCCGCGGCGACGGGCCGCGTGGTAGGCCGCAGGTCAATCTTCCCCTCCAGAGGTCGCCCCGGGTTCTGGATCGGATTCAACAACCAGGTAAGCGGTCACGGCGTCTGCTGCATCCTTTTTTATGGGTCCTTCTTCAACAGAAATAGGTGGATGCTAATGGCTTTTGTTAGGTTCGGCCGGAGCTGCGAGGAGACGCGTCTTCCCTGCTCCGCGGCTAGCCACGCCCCCAGAATGCTATTATTTTCTGACATAACCATGTCATAACGAAAAATAATAAAGTGAAGTTCGGGTCCCCATTGACTTCAATGTGGTTCAGGTTCAGGGTCAAGTTCGGGTCCCGAACATAAACTTTGACCTGAAGTTTGGCCGAACCTGGCGAACCTGAGCTTCCACGGGTTCGCTCATCCCTAGTATTACATTGACGACCCATGCTTCCCCGCTATCTTTATTAAGAACTTGATTGATCTAAATATTACTCCCATTGTTCTCACCACCACTCCTCTCTAGACCTTGCTCTGTGCACAGTTGCACGACTGCTTCTAATTGTTAATCAACTTCTGCTAAAAATGCTGTTCTGCCCTTTCACTCCTTGCCTGAGCTTAGGTTGCTGATTTGTTAATTTAACTAGTGAGGGTATTCAATTTTGACTGTCCATGTACCAAACTTCTGCCTGTTTACCAACTCTGTTACTCCACTGCCTGCCCTGAACTTAACCTGTCTACTATAGTAACCTTGTGCTGCCTGCCTTGACCTCTTATTAGTTTCATTGATTTGCACAAACTCTGCCTGCCCAGACCTCTGTCTGCTTATTGACTACGTGTATTTCCTGACCCATTGGTGCTTGGAACCTGTGTCTTTGACCCCAATGGGTCAGCTGCCAACTTTTGCCACAGGTAGCGGCCTATGGGAACCCTATTCAAAGAGATAGTGGCCTGGTAGGTCCAAGGCAGCGAAACACAAACCCTTGTATAGGGGGTTAAAGGTTAAAAACCAGGGGATCGCCAGGATAACCACCGTAGGTTGTGCCCAAAGTCAAACCATTTAGTTTATGCAGTGGGTACTCACCAATTGCATGTTACAAGGGGATACCAGGCCTCAATACTACTCGACCAGTGGATATCTGGTGTAAGAGGAAACACTATATGGAGCTCCTCACTTGTCAAACTCTTTCATTGAGGGAGGGGGGGGAGGGACATCAGGTGATACATGTAAAAGTGTCCACTAAGCATGGAAAGAACAAAATTAACATGGATAATCAGTTGAAGCAAATTCACACATGTATACAGTGTTTTGTTGTACAGGGTATAACAAGTAATAGTAGTGACTAGTTCTAGGATTGAGGGTGAAGGTTTGTTTGTGAGGTACTCCATAAATCGGGGTTTACTGAGTTCGAAAATTGCTAGAAATTAGGAGTCCAATAACACTCTAGTGTAAGTTAAATGAGAATGCAGATTACTGTAGTGTCGGATGATGGAATTTGCGCCAAGGAGACCATAGCTTGATGAACTTAGAATGTGATCTAGAAGTCCAACTTGCCAATTTCTCCATTAAATATATCTGATCTACAGCAAAGAGGGATTAGCAGCCTAGCAGCTTGAATTAGGAGGGTAGCCAAATCTGAGAATGCCAGCTGCCATATTTTAGAAGGGAGCCAAAGTAAAACTGATTGTGGAGTCAGCTTTAGTGATCGTTGGCAAATTTTATTAATCTGATTTTCAATGCTGTTCTAGTAAGGACGAATAAGAGGGCAGTACCATAAGAGGTGGCCCAATGTACCTATATCTTTTTTGGTATCTCCAGCATGTCTCAGATGTGGCTATTCTCATACGAAACAGTTTACATGGATCATTGTACCAGCGGGTCATGGTTTTGTAAGAATGCTCTTGTATTTTTATACATCTTGAAAAACCATGAGATCTTTGGTGTATTTGATCTATTTCTACAGAGGTAAACGTTCTATTTAGATCTTTTTCCCAAAGTTTAATATACGCGGGGGTTACATGATCTAGTTTGGAATTTAAGGATTTGTATAGAAGAGAAATTGAGTGTTTTGGCATGTTTTGTTTGGATGCAAGTTTTTCAAACCATGCAGGTTCGGAAACTGTGCCAAATTCCGTATTTTTTCACATGAGCATTGAAGTTCCTGTTTGGCCAGAAAATTGCCATCTTTGATGATACGTGTGCAGAGTGAAGATATATCATCTTTATGTTTGATCTCTGTTAAGAATGAAGAAATGGTGGTGTCTTTGAACAAAGCCCAAAAAGGAGGAGCCTGAGGTGTTGCAGGTTTTAATAAATATGGAATGAAGGCCGCTCGTAGACTCCTGGGGGGGTTGGTAAAGAGATTGTAATCTGAGTGCATTGAGTGTATTACTGAGAAAATGTCTTTGGTCAATCCTTCCGGTGGTGCCAAAGAGTTATCTATATTCCAGAGTCTGGAATATTGTTTGTCTGAGAGAAGAGCTACCTCTATGGCACAACTCATTGTTCTAAAGTGAGGGATGCAAATTTGAAGCCATCTCTTTAGTTGTATAGCCTTTTAGTAAATGTGTATGTCTGGTAGACCGAAACCACCATATGAACGGTCTTTTATTAGTCTATCGTATGTTATTTGGGTTTTTTGCCTTTCCATAAGAATTGTCTAAATAGAAATCTGACGTGTGCCTCGTTCTCTTTTTAACCTCTGGTATCATAGTACATCAGAATTCTCCAACAAACTGGGAGTTAGTATCGGAGTACACAAACATATTGATTTCACATTAAAATAAATAAAAACAGACAAAAATGGCAGATTTTTATTCATTAAAGGTTACATAAATTCACAGTTGTATACTTTCGCTAACCTATAAGCCCCCAATACTGCTCACAAACCCTGGTTTATCAAGGTGATGCAGGCATTGGAGGAATTTAGGGAAGGAATAACAATAATGGCAGGAGATCTAAATGTATCTCTAGATCCTGCACTAGATTCCTCCAAGGGTAAATCATCTGTCCCGTACAAAACTCTATCAGCAATTAAGAAAATACGGAAACGCAGTTTCCTAATTGATATATGGCGCTCCTTCAATCCAAATTTAAAAGACTATACACATTACTCATCCCCCCATTCGTCCTGTCACAGACTGGATTATATCTTTGTCCAATATCCAACTATGCTCTGAAATTCAGATAGGTACCATGGTACATTCCGACCACTTCCCAGTCTTTATGTCTTTAGCATCTACCAACTCTCGACCCAAGATATTCACATGGAGACTAAATGAAACGATTCTGGATAGCCCAGACATCAAGAAGAAAGTAGAAAATAGCTTAAAAGCGTTCTTTACTCTCAATTCCATAGACAACATTAACCCACATCTTTTATGGAAATCACACAAATCCATTATTAGAGGGGTTTTTATTTCCATAGCGTCACAGCTAAATAAAGTAAGGAAAGAAAAAATCTCAAACCTTTACAATAAAATGGCAAAGTTAAAAGCCATCCATAAGCGCTCCTTGGCTGAACATCATTTAATAGAACTGACAGCGACTAGAGAAGAACTAAAAGATGTTTTGAACGTCCAGTCTGCTACGTTTTATTTATCATTAAGGCAAACATTTTTTGCTCATGGAAATAAACCCACTAAATTCATGATAGCCATGTTAAAGCAGCATAGACGGAAGTCCAGAATATCCGCTATCAAAAAAGAAGATAATTCCCTGATGAAAGAGGATGAGTCTATAGTGTAGGCTTTTCATGATTATTATACAGCCTTATACAATATTAACCACTTCCAGTCTGCCCATTGACTATAAACGTCCTGGTAGTGGATCTCTATCTCTGAATGGACGTTTTAAAACGTCCTTGAGCTTTGCCCCCTGTGTGCAGCACCTGTACATAGAAGCTCCATGACTCAGCTGCCTCCTGACAGCCAAGAACATGGAGCTTTAACCTGAGACCTTTTTTCCTGGCCTCCAGGCTTTTGATCACTCTGACAAGCTGTTAAAGCGATCGCAAATGCTTGTACTATCTCTCTCTCATTACTGCCGGTCACAGAGCAGTTTACACCCACATATGGGGTGTTTCTGCAAACTTCAGAATCAGGAAAATAAATATTCAGGTTTGATTTGCGGTTTACCCTTGCTATCTTATAGAAAAATTAATTAAAAATTGAAAATCTGCAAAAAAAATATATTTATTTTTAAATTTCACCTTCCTTCTGTTTTAATTCTTGTGGGAAATCTAAAGGGTTAACAAACTTTGTAAAAATCAGCTTGGATTACATTGGGGGCTGTAGTTTCTAAAATATGTTAATTTATGGGAGGTTTCTATTATTTAAGCCCCTCAAAGTCACTTTAGAACTGCAAAGGTCCTTAAAAATTAACTATTGGAAATTTTCATGAAAATCTTAAAAATTACATCTAAAATTTGAAGACTTCTAACGTCCTCAAAAAATGAAATTACATTTCCAAAATTATGCCAACATAAAGTGGACATATGGTGAATGTTCATTAATAACAATTTTATTAGATATCCCTATGCAACGTAAAAGCAGAGAAATTAATATTTAAAAAATTGTGATTTTTTTCAAAATTTTCAGTACATTTTTTATTTTTTATAAATAAAGGTAAAATATATTGACTCAAATTTACCATTAACACAAAGTACAATGTGTCACAAGAAAACAATTTATGAATGGCTTGTATAAGTAAAAGCGTTCCAAAGTTATTACCACATGAAGTGACACATGTCAGATTTGCAAAATTAGGCCTGGTCAGGAAGGGGGTAAATGGCCCGGATGGGAAGTGGTTAATGAAACAGACACTGATATAATAAAAGCCAAGAAAGACAAGCTTAGGAATACTTTCCTAGAAAACCTTGCACTGCCATCTTTATCCCCTGAACAAGCCTCTAATCTTTGTGACCCAATTCAACCACAAGAACTTACAGTGGCCTTGAAGTCCATGGCTAATGGGAAATCTCCTGGACCAGACGGACTCCCGTTGATATATTACAACACATTTTCTAGCATATTAGCTCCCCATCTATTAAAAGCCTATAATTCCTTGTTGACAGGATCAGCTTTTCTGCCTCAGTCACTAGCAGCACATATCACCTTGATCCACAAGCCAGAAAAAGATCCTACCTTATGCTTCAATTATCGACCTATATCGTTGTTAAATGTGGATGTTAAGATATACGCTAAAATCTTGGCATCCAGAATTAAGCCTCTACTACGCAATCTCATACATTCAGACCAAACTGAGTTTGTCCCTGGAAGAGAAGGTAGGGACAATACATATAAGGTAATCAACTCACTAAGCCTAACAAAACAGAAGAAAAGGCCTCTAGTGCTGCTGGGGACTGACACAGAGAAGGCCTTTGATAGAGTAGCCTGGCACTTTATCCGCAATACCCTATCTAGATTTGGATTTCCCTCCTCTTTTATAGATGCTATATTTTCCATGTATGTATCCCCCAGTGCATATATAAAGGTTAACACTCTCCTCAGCGGTTAAAATTAATAATGGAATGAGGCAGGGATGCCCACTATCGCCCATTCTATTCATCCTGGCATTAGAACCTCTGTTGCAAAAGATAATTGATATCTAACCCTAAACAAACCTTCCCGGCTATCCTACAGATTTTTGAGGCATTTAGTTATATATCTAACCATAAAATAAACCCTATCAAATCCCAAGCATTAGGAATAAATGTGCCAGCTCACATAATAGAAGACCTTAAAAAGAGCACCCCGTTCACTTAGACATTGGATTCTATCAAATTTCTAGAGATTAACATAACACCAGACCCAAAGAAATTATATATGTCCAATTATCACTCGCTGTTAAAAGAGATTCCGGAGCTGTTGAGTTCTTGGTCACCGACTTTTATGTCGTGGTTGGGTCGTAGGAAACTATATAACTCGCTTATTATTCCTAAGATAACCTACTTACTCCAAGTCCAACCAATTATATTACCCAGCAAGTTCTTTACACAGATCCGCAGAATCTGCTCCTCATGTATCTGGGGAGGAATAAAACCCAGAATCTCCCACAAAATACTACAACTCCTATTTACCCGGGGAGGAATCAGCTTTCCATCACTTGCAAGATGCTACAAAGCAGTACATTTAGTAAGAATAGTAGAATGGACCAGAAGAGCCTCAAATAAACAATGGATAACTTTAGAGGAGCACATGGCACAATGTTCTTTGAGACATTTGATATTAGCGGATCCTAAAAATCTGACCAAGAATATCAAAGAAGATTCACTAATAGCCGCAACACTAAAAGTCTTTGTCTAGAATTCCCTTCTCCTCTGTTGAAAATCAGTGATTGTTTCTGCCCCAATTCAATTACAAAAAAGTTATAAAACAATAGAAGAACTATTAAATGATGATGGGACTTTCCCGAATCAAACAGAACTAGCTCTCAAGTTACAAATCCCACATTTAAATATGTTACATTATGAACACATAAAATCTGTACTGAAAAAAGTCTTAACACAGAAACACCAGTCTTCCGACCTTTCTTGGTATGAAAAGCTTTTGGCTCAAAGTAACTCTCCAACCAAGCTTCTTTCAAAAATAAACAGTAACCTACAAGAAGCAGAATTACCAAAATCGTTATATTACATCAAAGAATGGGAGAGAGACCTGGGACAAAGGTTTAACACTAAAGAACTGAAGAACATTCTTTTAGCCCCTAAACAAATTTCCAGATGCATAACTATTCAGGAAAACACCTATAAAATTCTCTCCAGGTGGTATCTAACCCCTGACAAACTAAAGAAAATGTACACCACGACGTCAGACAAGTGTTGGAGATGTCAGACCCACACCAGTAATTTCCTCCATATTTGGTGGTTTTGCCCCAAATTAGAAAGCTTCTGGAAAGGAATGTTCACACAAATTATGAGAACATGCGAGTTAAATGAACAGAAACTCCCACTTTCACCAGTTACAGCCTTATTATCAATATTGCCATCTGACCTTAAATCAGACATGAAAAGCTTAATTAGACCTTTACTGGCATGTGCTAGATTACTCATAGCCCAGAGCCGAAAATCTGAGACCGCCCCAATAATTACAAAATGGTTAATCAAAGTAAAGAATGTGGCCAGATTGGAAGAACTTTCCCACTGAGAACTTAGAAGCCACACCAAATTCACTAAAATATGGAACCCTTGGACAAAAAACAGTAGTCTTTAGAGATGAGCGAGCACTAAAATGCTCGGGTGCTCGTTATTCGAGACAAACTTTTCCCGATGCTCGGGTGCTCGTTTCGAGTAACGGACCCCATTAAAGTCAATGGGAGAGTCGAGAATTTTTGCAGGGGACCAAGGCTCTGCCTAGGGAAGATTGGGTGAAAACCTGGAAACATCAAAAAATGATGGAAACACCATGGAAATGGACAGGAAACAGCAGGGGCAGCATGCATGGATGCCTCTGAGGCTGCCTAATCCCACCATTACCCCAAATTCTCAGGCAACAGCCTGGTGGTTACCCTCATGGCAATTGTGCTCACCCAGACCAAGAAAGGCGAGGAACATACCCATCACATGTTAGGGAAGCACCCAACTAGGTGCAAAGAAAAATTGTTTAGAGAGAGGGCCTGTAGGTGGACCTCCGGAAAAATTGTTTACAGAGAGGGCTTGTAGGTGGACCTCCGGAAAAATAGTTTGGAGAGAGGGCCTGTAGGTGGACCTCCGGAAAAATTGTTTACAGAGAGGGCCTGTAGGTGGACCTCCGGAAAAATTGTGGTAAAAGAGTGCCAGTTGGACTTCTACAAAATGGCGTTTTTTGGGTCAGCGTTAGGAAAAGGAGGAGTAGGAGGAGTAAAGAAGAGGAATCGGATACATAAGTAATGTTAATCTTTAGCTGCTTTCCCCCGTAGGACATTTGAATTCCGGTGAAATCCAGGCTTTGTTCAATTTAATAAGCGTCAGCCTGTGAGCGCTGTCAGTTGACAGGCGTGTACGCTTATCGGTGATGACGCCACCAGCTGCACTGAATACCCTCTCTGACAACACGATAGCGGCAGGGCAGGCCAGCACCTCCAAGGCGTACAGCGCCAGTTCAGGCCACGTGTCCAGCTTTGTAACCCAGTAGTTGTATGGAGCAGAGTGATCACGCAGGACGTTGGTATGGTCAGCTAGGTATTCCCTCACCATCTTTCTGTACAGCTCCCCCCTACTCTGCCTAGACTGGGGACCGGAGACAGTGTCTTGCTGGGGTGACATAAAACTGGCAAAGGCCTTGGAGAGCATTCCCCTGCCAGTGCTGGACAAGCTGCCTGCTCGCCTCCTCTCCCCCGCTACTTGGCCCACAGAACCACGTCATCTGCCGCTATTGTT
>ONZH01025857.1:0-190507 GCA_900303285.1 Rhinella marina
GTCATTATACTGTGAGGGGACACTATGGGGGCATTATACTGTGAGGGGAACACTATGGTGGTCATTTTACTGTGAGGGAGCCACCATGGTGGTCATTATACTGTGAGGGGGACACTATGGGGGGCATTATACTGTGAGGGGGACACTATGGGGGCATTATACTGTGAGGGGACACTATGGGGGGCATTATACTGTGAGGGGGACACTATGGGGGGGCATTATACTGTGTGGGGACACTATGGTGGTCATTTTACTGTGAGGGAGCCGCCATGGTGGTCATTATACTGTGAGGGGACACTATGGGGGGCATTATACTGTGAGGGGGACACTATGGTGGTCATTTTACTGTGAGGGAGCCGCCATGGTGGTCATTAAACTGTGAGGGGGACACTATGGGGGGCATTATACTGTGAGGGAGCCACCATGGTGGTCATTATACTGTGAGGGGACACTATGGTGGTCATTATACTGTGAGGGGGACACTATGGGGGCATTATACTGTGAGGGGGACACTATGGGGGGCATTATACTGTGAGGGGGACACTATGGGGGCATTATACTGTGAGGGGACACTATGGGGGGCATTATACTGTTAGGGGGACACTATGGGGGGCATTATACTGTTAGGGGGACACTATGGGGGGCATTATACTGTGAGGGGGACACTATAGGGAGGCATTATACTGTGAGGGGGACACTATGGGGAGGCATTATACTGTGAGGGGACACTATGGGGGGGCATTATACTGTGAGGGGGACACTATGGGGGGCATTATACTGTGAGGAGTACCCTATGGGGGGCATTATACTGTGAGTGGGACACTATGGGGGGCATTATACTGTGAGGGGGACACTATGGGGGGCATTATACTGTGAGGGGGACACTATGGGGGGGCATTATACTGTGAGGGGGACACCATGGTGGTCTTGCCTTTGGCAATATAAAAATATTCCTGCAATAATGATATTAAGAAATTTATTGCGATAAATACACAAACATATACGGATACACACATACATACAGGGACACGCACACATATGGATACACACAGGAAGGGACGCGCACACATACGGATACACACAGGAAGGGACGCGCACACATACCAATGCACACACGCAGGGACACGCACACATACGGATACACACACGCAGGGACACGCACACATACGGATACACACAAGCAGGGACACGCACACATACGGATACACACAAGCAGGGACACGCACACATATGGATACACACACGCAGGGACACGCACACATACGGATACACACACGCAGGGACACGCACACATACGGATACACACACGCAGGGACACGCACACATACATATACGCAGGGACATACATGCATTGACACATATAAATACAGGGACATACACATACATACAGGGACATACATGCAGTGACACACACATACATGCAAGGGCACACATATACACATAAAAACAGACACACACATACATGCAGGGACATACATGCAGATACACACACATACATGCAAGGACGCACACATACATGCAGAGACACACACAAACATACAGGGACATACATACAGAGACACACATATACATACAGGGACATACATGCAGGGGCACATACATGCAGCGACACACACATACATACAGGGATATACATGCAGGGACACACATACATACAGGGACATACATACAGAGAGACACATACATACAGGGACATACATACAGAGACACACATATACATACAGGGACATACATGCAGGGACACAAACATGCATCAACACACACATACATACAGGGATATACATGCAGGGACACATACATACAGGGACATACACACAGAGAGAGACACACATACATATGCAGGGACACATACATGCAGCGACACACACATACATACAGGGATATACATGCAGGGACACACATACATACAGGGACATACATACAGAGAGACACACACATACATACAGGGACATACATACAGAGACACACATACACACACACACAGGGACATACATACAGAGAGACACACACACACACACACATACATACATACACACACATACATACATACAGGGACATACATACAGAGAGAGACACACACACACATACAGGGACATACATATAGAGAGACAGACACACATACATACATGTAGGCACATACATGCAGAGACACACATACAGGGAGGGGCAAACACATACATGCAGGGATACTCACATACACACAGGGACATATATGCAGGGACACACACACACATGCAGGGACATACGGACACACACACACATGCAAGGACATACAGACACACACAAACATGCAGGGACACACATACATACATGCAGGGACACACACATACATGCAGAGATACTCACGTTCACACAGGGACAAACACATACATGCAGGGACATACAGAGACACACAGATACATGCAGGGACATACAAACAGAGACACACACATACATGCAGGGACACACATGCAGACAGGCAGAGACACACATATACACATACATACAGGGACATACATGCAGGGACACACATGCACAACTTACATACATACAGGGACATGCAGGGACACACATGCACAACTTACATACATACAGGGACACACACATACATGCAGGAACACACATTTTAGCCCCTGCACAAGTTACTAAACTCCAGCATGGCTCCTCTCTGCACAACTTACTAAACTCCAGCATGGCTCCTCTCTGCAGCTACAGGAAACTATCTCTTTGCTCATCTGGCTCCTCCCCCACAAGAGTCTAGTCACATGGGCAATGACATCAGCAGAGGTCCTTTAGCCCACTTGGAAATAGCATCTACCGTTTCTTCTCTGCCTGGTCCTGTCAATCAACAGAGCCTCTATGAGCAGAGGTAACGCCCCTTGCACCTAGAAGCCTTATTAGCATAAAATAAAAGTTCATTTTATATAAAAATGGGGGCACCAGTAAATAAAACACATATATATTTGGAATCAGGTGACATTAGCACATCTCTAATGTCAGCCTGATTCATACAAAAAAAAAACTGGTGACAGAAACCCTTTAAGAGCGACCTTCTAAAGCCACGCCGTCAAGTGGAGGCCTTTTACTGGAAGATGGACGACTGGGCCCTGGCTCAGAAAGTCCGGGATCTCTGGTAGAACGCAAGGCTCCCTGACCGAAAGAAGTCTCAGCCACGTGAACCAAGCACGATGGGGCCAAAAAGGTGCTACCATAATCATCAGGGCTCCGTCCTCCCTTATCTTCCGGAGGACTCTGGATATCAACTTAAGAGGAGGGACGGCATAGAGCAGACCTCTGCCCCAAGGCTGAAGAAAAGCATCCACTCCCGAGGGAAAATCCCCCGTAAAAAGGGAAAAAAACTTTTCCACTTTCCTGTTTGCTATTGTGGCAAAAAGATCCACCAAGGGCTCCCCCCAAGGGCTCCAACTAGCTGTGAGAAAACCCCAGGGACCACTCCCTCTGATCTACCCTGGTGACGACTCAAAAAATCTGCCTTCTGGTTGTCTACGCCTTTGATATGAAGGGCCAAAAGGGACAGGACTCTTCCCTCTAACAAGGAAAAAAATTGAGACGCTATCTCCTGTAACTCTACAGATCTTATCCCCCCGATGATTTAGGTAAGCCACTACCGAAACATTGTCTGATAAGACCCTTAGATGACGATTCTGGAGCAAGGGCAAAATCTCCTGTAATGACTGGAGACTTTCCCATTGTAGACTCCTGGAGTGAGCCTGAGCCCATGGAACTGCAGGAATGCAGGAGGTTAAAGTTCCTAGAAGTGACATACCCCTTCTGATCGAAATATATGGCTTCTGAACAAGATAATCTATCACTGACCTTACTTTCTGGACCTGTTCTGGAGGTAGAAAGGTCTGAATGATGAATTCAGTAAAATGCCCAGGAACTGCTGAATCTTCAGCGGAATCATCGTGGATTTTTCCATATTGATTAACAAACCCAGAGAGCTTAGAATGGTAAACACTTGCTCCATCTCGGTTGGTGCAACAATCAAGAAGTCGTCCAGGTATGGGACAAATAATATGTCCTTCTCCCTTAAGTGGGTAGGCATCTCCGCTATCAGCTTTGTTAAGATGAGAGGGGCCATGGATATCCAGAATGGTAAAACCTGGAACTGAAAATGTTTCAGACATCCTTGCATCTTCAGTGCCACTCTCAAGTATTTTTGGTGAGCTGGCCATATTGGAAGGTGGTAGTACGTGTCTTTTATGTCCAGAACTACCATGTAACAGTCTTTGTACAAGAGGTAAAAACTAAAAACCACTGACGTTTCCATCTTGAACTTCCTGTAAACTAAATATTTGTTTAATCCTCTTAAGTTTATGATGGTTCTGTATTCTCCATTTCTTATTTTTTTCACCAAAAAAAGGCCGGAGTAAGAACCCGTACTTTCTTCTGATGGTGGACAGGAGATAAGAGCACCTTTTAAAACAAGCTTCTCTACCTCCTTCTCTAAAGCTTCCTGAGCTCACCCACCTACTTCTGTAACTAGGAATTTTTCCGGGGGAAGGCCCTTGAATTCTAGCCTGAATCCTTCCCGTAAGGAGCCTAAAATCCAGGAGCTGTTGGAAATTTTTTGCCAGGCTGGGAGAAAGTTTAAAAGCCTTCCTCCCACCCTGGCGTCATTGGGGGTTGTCTTTTTTTGGAAGAACCTGAATTTTTCAAGCCCCCCTGATTTCTGAACAAAAAACCTCTGGATCTGGAGGAAGAAAACTTGATATCTCTTTTAATCTGACTTTTCTCCTTTCCCGTAAACCTTCTGTTTATGAAAACTAGAGGGGAAACCTTTCTTCCTATCTCCTGCTTTTTCAAGAATGTTGTCTAAAGCAGAACCAAACAAATATTGGAACATTGCAAAGTCTATTTTTAGAAGCCACATCCCCTGACCAATTCTTGAGCCAAAGGGCCCTGCGGGCAGAGTTAGCAAGGGAAGATGTACGGGCGGATAATCTAACCGCATCTGCAGAAGCGTCTGCCAAAAAGTCAGCCACTTAGCAACAACGGGGAAGGACTCCAATAACTGTTCTCTAGGAATTTTATCTCTAATTTGGTCCTCAAATTGTTTGATCCATAGAATGAGCACCCTGGCAGTACATGTAGCAGCGATATTAGGCTAAGGCTCCATTCACACGTCTGTGTGTGATTGCGGACCCGCAAAACACGGACACCATCCATGTGCGTTCCGCAATAGGACATGTTCTATTTTTTTGCGGGGCCGCGGAACGGAAGTGCGGATGCGAACGACACACCTCTTTTGCGGCCTCATTGAAAATGAATGGGTCCGCACCCGTTCCACAGAATTGTGGAACGGATGCGGACACATTTTATGGACGTGTGAATGGGGCCTTAAGAGAAGCCCCCGCTGATTCCCAGGTACATCTCAGGAAGCTATCAGCTTTCCTGTCCATGGCGTCCTTAAGCTGCCTCAAATCATCAAAGGGTAAGGAAGACCTGCGAGATACTTTAGCGATTGGTTAATCTTGGGAGCATGAACCCATAAAACTGAATCTGCATCATCAAAGGGATATTTGCGCTTAACTGAAGATGGAATAAAATTGCGCCTATCTGGGTTTTTCCACTCATTTGCAATCATGGCCGCCAATTTTTTATGTATGAAGAAAGCGCTCTTTTTTCTCCCTTCTAATCCCTCAAACATAATATCCTGCCAAAACATCCTCATCTGAACTTGAGATGTCCGAATAATCATGCACCAAAGGGGACTTATCTTTTTTGCTCCTATAGCCTTCCTTTTTAGACTTCAGGGGATTACCCACTTCTTCTCTGTTCATCTTTTTCACACATTTAAACACTGAGGGGAACTCTTTCTCAATAGTACTCTCTATGCAGGGACGACAGAGTAGTTTAACATAGGAGGGGGGTAGTCTGGTCTTACACAACCCACACTCCTTATGCTCTGTGTCAGCTGATACTTTCCTGGGCTTATCCCGCAAGGAAACATGCCACTTACAAAACATATGTTAAGCAGAAAAACATCCACCGTACATACCCTCCAAATCATACCGCAGATGCATGGGTAGATGGTTCTGTGTGTGCCTCTCCAGCTTCTTCCATGTTGCTAGAGGATAAACGCTTTGGATCCGCCAAAACAAAGCCAGGATCCCCCAGGCCACTTCAACTGGGCTTAAGTGCGGAGAGATTTGAATTTACCGCGGTTTCCTTTGCCGGGACGAAGTCTCGCAAGATCTCGCTGCCGGAAGAGAGTCCTGCGGTCTTGCGATACCAGAGACGAGTAAGGCGTACTCCATGTACTTACGCTCCCGCCCTGTCTTCTTCAACCTCCGCCCACCAGCGATTCCCTCAGGAGGCCAGGTACATCGCCTTCAGGCAGCGCGTAGTGGGGAACTCACCCTGCAGGCTGCCCAGCTCAGCCCGTGTCAAGATAGGGAGAGAAACTACTCTCTGCTGCTCTGTAGGAATCCTCTGCCAGGACAGGAAACCATTGAAGATTGGAGAGGCCCCTCTTTCTTAAATATCTGTGGGTTTCCTGTCCTGAGCAGAGGACTTTCTCTCCTAGTGCTGTCATAGGATGAGGGGAAAAAATGCATTAGCCAATAGAAGCCTGGTCACATGACCCTTATCAGCCAATAGAAGCTCGCAGGCTCCTTACTCTCCACATACACACAGTTTCACACCAGGTTTCCATAACAACCCAGCCATTTTTCTTCACTGCTGTAGGTCAGCTTTAAAGGGGCAAAGCGCTGTGGATGACACTGTTAAAGGGGTATTCCGGTTACCATAAATATAAAACTTATGTTTTAGACTAATTCCTCATCAGTCATTACCTAATATAATGTAAATTTCACATATTTACCGTTCAGTAGTAATAAAAAATGTTTTCTTCCACCGCTAGCCACTCAACATGTAATTCAGGCCACCCTCAAAAGAAGGACTTTAAAACCCTGCCCCAGGTCCCTCCAAGCCACGCCCCCTCACTCAGTAGCCGACAGGAATTGAAAAAATGAAGGTAAAAATCAACTTCTGTCAGCTGCAGGGGTGGGGAGGAGGGCGACTTTCTCATGCAACTCATGCTCAGACTGCACAGTGCTGCTGTCTGAGAGTGAGCTGTTCAAAAGGATCATCCCTGTGTCCATCCAGGCCCTGCGCCGGACAGAGGACAGGGAGTCTGAAAGCCAGACTGTCCGGCCTAAAACTGGACCTCTGGCAATCCTAGGGCAGGCTGCTGTGGAGGTCACAGTTAAAGGGGAGGACTCTGTGGATGTTACTGTTAAAGGGGAGGGCACTGTGGAGGTCACTGTTAAGGAAGGAAGGGACTGTGGAGGTCACTATTAAAGGAGCAGTGGGGTACTGTGAGGTCCCATTTTAAGGAGTCGGGGCACTGTAGGAGGGGTCAGTGTTCAGGGGTGGGGTGCTGTAGAGGTCACTGTCTATATATTTTAACGACAGACACAAACATTAAATGAAATAGATAAAATATACCCGGGCGAAGCCAGGTCTTCTGCTAGTATGGATGTATATATATGTATCGATTCCCAACTGGTTACAATTAATTCCTAAATAGTGTTGAGCGAACTTATGGTCTCAAGTTCAGTGTACAAGGTTCGGGTCCATAACTTACAGAATTCTTAGAAACCCCGAACCTTGGATGCCGAACTTGAAACCACAAGTTCGCTCAACACTATTAGGCTCAGGGCACAATGTTCTGTATATAAACAGCAGCAAGCAAAGTTCATGAGGGGGGTGGGGGTGGAGACACCCTGCCATGAACTCTGCTTGCTATGGATGCTTATACAAAGAAGTGTTCCTCCCCTCTCCGAAAAAAACAAACAACAACTCTGGTCACTGCTGCTGAGGAAGGCAGAACTTTTTGTTACTCACACAGTAAGTCTCTGGCTGTGCTGTGCGTCCAGTGTTGGCAGTCAGCCTTCACAGAGCCAGCATGGTTTCACACATGGGAGCAGCAGAAGTCATCATTCCTGACGACTGGCTTCTCTATCTGTCGGTAGAGCTGGGCGATATGGCCAAAAAAAATATCTCGATTTTTTTAAAAATTTTGGACGATTCATGATTTAAATCTCGATTTTCTTATGTTAGTAAAAATATTAAAAAAAGCCCACTGTGCCCTCATCAGACCTCAGATCAGCCCACTGTGCCCCCATCAGACCTCAGATCAACCCACTGTGCCCTCATCAGACCTCAGATCAGCCCACTGTGCCCCATCAGACCTCAGATCAGCCCATTGTGCCCCATCAGACCCCACATCAGCCCAGTGTGCCCCATCAGACCCCACATCAGCCCAGTGTGCCCCCATCAGACCTCACATCAGCCCATTGTGCCCCATCAGACCCCACATCAGCCCATTGTGCCCCATCAGACCCCACATCAGCCCACTGTGCCCCATCAGACCTCAGATTAGCCCACTGTGCCCCATCAGACCTCAGATTAGCCCACTGTGCCCCATCAGACCTCAGATTAGCCCACTGTGCCCCATCAGACCTCAGATTAGCCCAACGTGCCCCCTTCAGACCTCAGAGCAGCCCAAAGTGCCCCCTCCAGACCTCAGAGCAGCCCAAAGTGCCCCCTCCAGACCTCAGAGCAGCCCAAAGTGCCCCCTCCAGACCTCAGAGCAGCCCAAAGTGCCCCCTCCAGACCTCAGAGCAGCCCAAAGTGCCCCCTCCAGACCTCAGAGCAGCCCAAAGTGCCCCCTCCAGACCTCAGAGCAGCCGAAAGTGCCCCCTTCAGACCTCCGATCAGCCACCATCATAATAATAACATACATAGTAACATAGTAACATAGTTTGTAAGGCCAAAAAAAGACATCTGTCCATCCAGTTCAGCCTGTTTTCCTACAAGTTGATCCAGGGGAAGGCAAAAAACCCTGTGAGGTAGAAGCCAATTTTCCTCACTTTAGGGGGAAAAATTCCTTCCCGACTCCAGTCAGGCAATCAGAATAACTCCCTGGATCAACGACCCCTGTCTAGTAACTATAACCTGTAATATTATTACCCTCCAGAAATACATCCAGGCCCTTCTTGAACTCTCTTAGTGAACCTACCATCACCACCTCCTCAGGCAGAGAGTTCCATAGTCTCACTGCTCTTACCGTAAAGAATCCTCTTCTATGTTTATGTACAAACCTTCTTTCCTCCAGACGCAGAGGATGTCCCCTCGTCATGGTCACTGTCCTCGGGATAAATAGATGATGGGAGAGATCTCTGTACTGACCTCTGATATATTTATACATAGTTATTAGATCTCCCCTCAGTCGTCTTTTTTCTAAAGTGAATAACCCTAATTTTGATAATCTTTCAGGGTACTGTAGTCCACCCATTCCAGTTATTACTTTAGTTGCCCTCCTCTGAACCCTCTCCAGCTCTGCTATGTCTGCCTTGTTCACAGGAGCCCAGAACTGTACACAGTACTCCATATGTGGTCTGACTAGTGATTTGTAAAGTGGCAGGACTATGTTCTCATCACGGGCATCTATGCCTCTTTTGATGCAACCCATTATCTTATTGGCCTTGGCAGCAGCTGTCTGACACTGGTTTCTGCAGCTTAGTTTGCTGTTCACTAAAATTCCTAGGTCCTTTTCCATGTCAGAGTTACCCAATGCTTTACCATTTAGTATGTACTGGTGACTTGCATTATTCCTTCCCATATGCATAACCTTACATTTGTTAGTGTTAAACCTCATCTGCCACTTTTCTGCCCAAGCCTCCAGTCTATCCAGATCCTGCTGTAGCAGTGCACTGTCCTCTTCTGTGTTAATTACTTTACACAGTTTAGTGTCATCTGCAAAAATTGATATTTTACTGTGCAAGCTTTCTACAAGATCATTAATAAATATATTGAAGAGAATAGGACCCAATACAGACCCCTGTGGTACCCCACTAGTGACAGTGACCCAATCTGAGTATGTACCGTTAATAACCACCCTCTGTTTTCTATCACTAAGCCAGTTACTTACCCACATACAGACATTTTCTCCCAGGCCAAGCATTCTCATTTTGTATACTAACCTTTTATGTGGTACAGTGTCAAACGCTTTGGAGAAGTCCAAATATACGACATCCATTGAGTCGCCGCGGTCAAGTCTAGAACTTACCTCCTCATAGAAACTGATTAAATTGGTTTGACATGACCGATCCCTCATGAAGCCATGCTGATATGGAGTTATTTGCTTATTTTCATTGAGGTACTCCAAGATAGCATCTCTCAGAAAACCTTCAAACAGTTTACCCACAACAGTAAACTTACCGGCCTATAGTTTCCAGGCTCTGTTTTTGGACCCTTTTTGAATATTGGCACCACATTTGCTATGCGCCAATCCTGTGGAACACTCCCCGTCAGTATAGAGTCCTTAAATATCAGAAATAAGGGTCTGTCGATTACATTACTTAATTCTCTTAGGATACGGGGGTGTATGCCATCCGGTCCTGGTGATTTGTCTATTTTAATATTTTTAAGACGTTGCTGCACCTCTTCCTGGGTCAGAGAGGGCACTTTTAAAGGGGAATTTACTTTTATACTCTGCATTTCATCTGACATTTTATTTTCCTCAGTGAATACAGTGGAGAAAAAGTTATTTAGCAGCTTCGCTTTCTCCTCATCGCTCTCTGCTACTCCCCCCTCATTACTCTGTAAGGGGCCCACACCTTCAGGTTTATACTTTTTAGTATTTATATAATTGAAGAACATTTTAGGGTTAGTTTTACTCTCTTTGGCGATTAATCTCTCGGTCTCTAGTTTGGCTGTTTTATGTGTCTTTTACATATTCTATTTTTTTCCTTATAGTTTTTCAATGCTTCCTCACTCCCCTCCTGTTTTAGTGATTTAAATGCTTTCTTTTTGTCATTTATTGCTTTCTTTACAGTTCTATTTATCCACATTGGTTTTTTCTTGTTTCTTATTATTTTATTCCTATATGGTATGTACCTCTCACAATTAGATATTAGGATGCTTTTAAAAATATCCCATTTTGTGGCTGTATTTTTATTTTGAGGACTTTGTCCCAGTTAGTTAGGCCTATGGCCTCTCTTAGTTGGCTAAGTTTTGCTTTTTTGAAGTTTGGTATTTTTGTTCCTCCCTGAAGAAACGCTCTTTTGAATGACAATTGGAAGGTTATTATATTATGGTCACTGTTTCCCAGGTGTCCCCCGACCTGCACATCTGTTGTTCTGTCAGGTCTATTGGTTAATACTAAGTCCAGTATGGCCGTCCCTCTAGTGGGATCCTGAACCAGTTGGGAAAGGTAATTGTCTTTGGTTATTTCCAAGAACCTGTTTCCTTTATGAGATGTACAGGTTTCAGTTTCCCAGTCTATATCTGGGTAGTTGAAGTCCCCCATAATAACGACCTCATTATGATTTGCCGCCTCGTCTATTTTCATTTAGAAGTAGATTTTCTGTGGTCTCTGATATATTGGGTGGTTTATAATAAACCCCTAGTAGTATTTTATTATTGTTTTTGGCTCCATTTATTTCTACCCACAGTGACTCCACATCTTCATGTCCCTCATTTATATCTTCCCGGAGTGTGGGCTTTAGGCATGACTTTACATAAAGGCAGACCCCTCCCCCTCTCCGGTTTTGACGATCCTTTCTAAAAAGATTGTAACCCTGTACGTTAACTGCCCAGTCATAGCCATCATCCAGCCATGTCTCAGTTACTCCCACTATGTCATAGTCCTCCTCACACATCACTAATTCCAGTTCACCAGTTTTATTAGCTAGGCTTCTGGCATTAGTGTACAAACAATTAAGAGGTTGGTGTATATTTCTTACCCTACACCTTTCCTTCTGATCTGTTCTAGTTCCTCCTTCCATTCCTCCCCCAGTTCCATTACCTTGCCCCAGGTCTCTATCTGCACTATCTTCCCCTCCTATTATGTAGTTACCCTCCCCCCAGTCCCTAGTTTAAACACTCCTCCAGCCTTCTAGCCATCTTCTCCCCCAAAACAGCTGCCCCTTCCCCATTGTGGTGCAGCCCATCCCTACGGTAGAGCCTGTAGCCGACAGAGAAGTCGGCCCAGTTCTCCAGGAACCCAAACCCCTCCTTCCTACACCAGTTCTTGAGCCACTTGTTTACCTCCCTAATCTCCCGCTGCCTTTCTTGTGTGGCTCGTGGTACAGGCAGTATTTCGGAAAACACTACCTTGGAGGTCCTTGCCCTAAGCTTATGCCCTAGATCCCTAAAATCATTTTTAAGGACACTCCCCCTACCTCTAACTTTGTCATTGGTACCGATATGGACCATGACTGCTGGATCTTCTCCAGCCCCTCCCAGTAATCTGTCACCTGTCCTGCGCCGCGGCTACGCTCCACATCCGGCGCCCCTCTTCTTCTCCCGGCGCTGCACTGTCAGCCCCGGAAAAGAAGAGGAGCGCCGAACACCGGAGTGGAGGAGCAGGACAGGTGAGATATTTTTTTTATTTTATATGTCAGGCGCCATTTTAGGAATCGAATTCACGATTTTCCTAAAAAATAAAATTGTGAGGCTTGCAGCCCTATCTGTCGGCTGCGCTGACTGGCCAGTTCAGTGCTCAGCTGACAGAGAAGAGAGAATTATCTTCGGCTTACAGTGGGGACAGCCTGTAACTGCGGCAGCAACATACACAAAATTTTTAAGGGGGTGGGGGCCCTGAGCACAGGGGAAGCAGGGCCCACCAGAGCCCCAGGTAGGGACTCAAGCAGTACTATTTTTGATGTATAATCACGGGGAGGGCCTTTCATCCACTTTGGGCACCCTCCTCCCACTCGCCCCCTAGCATCTGGGTGGCAGTGCTCCAGACTAAAAAAAAATACCTAGGAGCCATTGGCTCCTTAACTGAGAAATTTAGGAGCCAAATAAAACTTTTAGGCGCCAAATTTAAATACATATAATTATAATTAAAAAAGACTTGGAGGAGAAGATGGAACGTCTGGCCCATAATAGAACAGTTCTATCATATTTTTGGGGGGACAAGGTGACTAAAAAATGGCGAATTGTCAGGTTTTATTTTTTTCTTTTATGTGTTCACCGCTTAGGAGATATTTTTTATATTTTAATAGTTTGGACTTTTCGGACATTTATTAATATGTTTTATATGTAAAATTGGGAAAGGGGGTGATTAAGGGGCCATTCAGACGGCTGTAGTATTGCGGATCCACAATAGCACGGATGCTACCCAGCGTGTGTTCCGCAATTTGCAGAACACACGACTGGGCGCCCTGTTCAAAATGCCTATTTTTGTCCGCTGTTGATGTAGATGTGGGAGTATTCACACGGTCGTGTGAATGGGCCCTTAAACTTAATATATTGGTGTTTTGTTTTTTTACTATTTACTAATTATTTTATTTACTAATTATTGGCCCCCTTAGGGGCTAGAACTCTTGTCCTATTCACCCTAATAGAGATCTATCAGGGTTAATAGGACTTTACCCTCCCCCTGTAGCCTCCTGGTTGCCATGGTAACCAATCGGAGCCCCGCAATTACACTGCTGGGGCTCCGATCGGAACTGCCACTGAACCACCAATGAAGAGGGATAGGGGAGGGGGCCACTGCCACCAATGATTATTATAGTGGTGGTGGTGGTGGGGGTGGGTACTGTGCCACCAATGAATAATACTTGGGGGGGGATGCACTGAGCCACTAATGATTATTATACTGGTTGGGGGCGCACTGCGCCATGTTTTTATTAATGGGGAGGGCGCACTGCGCCACCAATGAGGATAACGATGTTTAATACAACTACAGGAGGCAAGTGCCGGCGCAGGATCACATAGCCGGCATGTATGATAGGGAGCTGCAATCAGCGGTAGTTAACCCCTCAGGTGCAGCTTGGCTCAGGGAGCGAGATATTGATGACACCGGCCTCCTATCGGCTACAGGAACTAGGACTAAAGCCTATTAGAGGAAACGGTGGGCCAGGGGACATCAGTCCCATGCCCCATCACAGCATTCAACTGTATTGCTGTCCTGAGTACAGTGATACAGTTGAATATGTAGAGATGAGTGTTTCCACAATGAAAGCGCTCATCGCCCATGGCCCTTCTGCTGCCCTCCTCTTGCCCCTACCTGGTGCTGCCTGAGGTGATCGCCTCATCTGGCCTCATTCGTGGTGCAACCCTGGATATTCCCCTGGTCCATACTTAAGCACCTAGTCACTATTGTCGGTGCTGCCTCCCCCTCCTTTACCCTTTCCCCATTTCTTTGAAATGAGCGGCTGCAGGTTTTCATCTTTACCCATTTCAAATGCAAGCCCATATTGTGATTAGCTATTCCACACACTCGATACACATTTATCTCCCAGGAATATTATTGTGACTTCAGCTCCATCACAATGGTGATTAAATATTTCCCTGCAAAGCCTTTACTGTCCTCAACTTGAATCATGAGATATTCATGTTCCCTAATAATCATTAGCCACTTGAGCTCCCCCCACCGCATCTATGAAGTATTTTACGTCTTTAGCCAACAACTCAAGACTCAGGGCATTACCCTTCTATCATACCTCCTTTTTGACTAGGGGATGCCCTAGACACGTGAACCTGGCTGTTTTTGATATAGCCAACTAATGGTGTGGGGTGCCTGGAACTGGGTGGTGCTCCATGTTTTTAAGAAGCGTATTAATAAAGTTGTTTATTATTTTACTTTTAGCGTTTCATCTAGGCAGTGATTTGCTATTAGATATCTACCTACTTATTTTTGTTACCAAGACAGAAACTTCTACATAGTTTCTAGTAACAAATGTATTGTTAAAAGTATTTTTGCACTAAAGTAACAAAACAAAAATACCCACCTTTCTCTTCAAATTCTTTAACCACTTGGATCATTTTATCTTGATAGTAGGATTCTCCTCTATTGATGATGCGAATGTCCAGACAATCATAAATTTTCTGAAATTCTTAAAGCGAAACAGAGACGTTATAAGACATCTGACTTTAAGGCTATGGACACCTTCGGTGGCATTTTTCATTATTATTGCATTCTACTTATCTTGAACTAAAGTCATTTTTCCAAATGTTCACATTTCAGTAAAGTGCTACGTACATACAAAATGTAAATAAACCAGAGTGATTTGTTTACATGGGGAAAATGGGTCAGGAGAGTCCTGACTCAAGAAAACACCTGGAGTAAATGTATATGAGGTAAGCAAGAACAGAATATCTGTTAACTCCTTCAAGACCAAGCCAGTTTTCACCATAAGGACCAAGCCACAATTTGCAAATCTGACATGTTTCACTTAATGTGGTAATAACTCTGGAACGCTTTTACTTATCCAAGCGATTCTAAGACTATTTTCTCATGACACATTGTACTTCATGTTAGTGGTAAATTTGAGTCAATATGTTTCACCTTTATTTATAAAAAAAAAAAATCCCAAATTTACAGAAAATTTTGAAAAATTCACAATTTTTGAAATTTGAATGTCTCTGCTTTCAAAGCAGATTCTGATACCTCATAAAATAGTTGTGAAAGGAACCAGCACTGCCGTATTCCAAAGTGGTCACTTTATTAGAAAAAAACACTCAGGCAATAAAAAAACCTCACCTTCTTGACGCGTTTCGGGCACCCAGGCCCTTTGTTAAAAGAATGGCATAATCATGAAAAACTGAAGTTAAAATACATGCTAGAAAATAGATCTACCTATCAAGAGAAGACACGTCATCAACAGGTGCAAGTGAACCTGGTGTTGAATTATCTCCAGGGTAACAAGCACCTGTGAATGGAATGTGCTTCATCAATTAATTCATCAGCACAAGTGAATAAGACACTGTTCAGACACACACAGGATGCAGTTTTTTACACAATTCAAAAAATACTGAAAATAAAAATGGGGAAATGACATATATGATTCCTAACATCAATAGTAGTAAATTACATCCTGTCTCCTGTTTAAACCTATTGGAAATCTAGTTTCAAGCATAAAAATCTAAAAGGTCTCCCTTGTCAGTAATTTTCTCTTGTGATCACCCCCTCTGTCTGGTTCAAAGACCATTTCAATTCCACAGAAGGTGAAAGAAGATAAATCACCCCTGTGGACATCAAGAAAGTGTCTGGAAACAGAGAAGATAATCCATTCTCGCCACACCTAATATGGTATGGCAGATTTATAGATGACCTGCCGTATTCCAAACTGCATCCAAGAGTCTCTGCTCACCGTGACATGCCGACAGCCTTGTGGACATTTTGGTTCTCTGATGGAGCTGGTAATGGGGAGATTCCCTGCATTGTGTTTCTTCTCATAAAATAGTTGTTACTGTACATTTCTCAGATGTCTACTTCATATTGGCATCATTTTGAAAATATTTTATTTTTCAGGAAGTTAGAAGGCTTAGAATTTGAAAAGTATGCACCAAACACCGCACATAGGAAGTGGTTTGAAAGCATTTGGCTAGAACTAGAACAATTCTCCAAGGGTTTAGTTATATTAGCAGGAGATTTCAATATATCCTTAAACCCCACTTTAGATTCTTCAACTGGAAGGACGAGCATTCCCTCCAAAACCCTAAGTCGGGTCAAGAGACTCCTGCACAATAGTGCCTTTATAGATGTCTGGCGTACGCTCAATCCCACTACTAAGGACTATTCACACTTCTCTGCCCCACATGATAGTCATCACAGGTTGGATTATGTGTTTTTTCCATCTAAAGAAATATACCTATGTACTGAAGCTATGATTGGCTCTATGGTTCACTTGGACCACTCCCCAGTGTTTGTTTCTTTTTATATTGCCTAATTCCGGCCCTAAACAGTTTATTTGGCGACTCAATGAAACACTATTAGATAATCTGAAGGTGAGAGATAAAATAAGTAATAGATTATCTGAATATTTTACAGTGAATAAAACAGCAGAGCTATCCCCACATACGATATGGGAGGCCCACAAGTGTGTAATAAGAGGAGAATTTATTTCTACGGCCGCACACATAAATAAGATCAGACAAGAACAGATTTCTAAACTATATGATAAAATCTCAGCTCTAGAAAGCACACAGAAAAACTCATAATAAACAAAAACTTGCTGAATTGAACTTTGGTCAGACTGCAACTAAAAGAGCTTTTGAATGCCCAGTCTGCAAAAATATATCTGTCTTTAAGACAGAAGTTTTTTGCCCATGGCAATAAACCCACTAAGTTCATATTAGCACTGTTGAAACAGAGGAAGCTTAAATCTAGGATTTCTGCAGTTGCACGAAAAGATAATCAATTAAGCCAGAATGATCAGGAAATAGCAGCAGCTTTCCACAGCTTCTATTCAGATCTATACAATTTAGACACCTTAGATACAGTAGAAACAAAACAACATAAGGAACAAGCTACTCGAGATTTTCTGAACATGTTGAATCTCCCTTCCTTAACCCAGGAGCAGGCCACTAGTCTGTTAGTCCCTATCACTATCGCTGAATTACAAAAAACTGTGAAACAAATGGCGAAAGGTAAGGCACCAGGACCTGATGGTCTTCCCTTACTCTACTACTCTATCTTCGGAGACATTTTATTTCTCCATTTGTTAAATTCCTTCAATGCAGCCCTACTGGGCTCCCCCTTTCCAAGACAATCCCTGAATGCCCACATTACGCTTATTCATAAACCCCAAAAAGACCCCACACAATGTTCTAGTTACAGACCCATTTCCCTTCTAAATTTAGACCTCAAGATCTATGCCAGAATTTTGTCAATGAGAATAAAACCCTTCTTATCCACTTTGATACACCCAGACCAGACTGGTTTTATACCAGGTAGAGAGGGTAGGGACAACACATATAAAGTTTTAAACTCAATTGCCCTGACAAAGAAAAAGAACCATCCTTTAATGCTGCTCGGCACTGACGCTGAAAAAGCATTTGACAGAGTGGCCTGGCCCTTTGTCAGGAGCACATTAAAAAAATTTGGTTTCCCTGACCCTTTTGTAGGAGCGATTTTCACTCTGTATGAGGCCCCCAGTGCCAATATAAAAATAAATTATATATTGTCAGAACCGGTTGAAATAAACAATGGCACCCGACAAGGATGCCCCCTATCCCCGATACTTTTTATACTAACAGTGGAACCGCTCTTACAATCAGTATGTCAGAATTCAGAAATCAGGGGTCTATCTTGTAGTGGTATAGACTTTAAACAGGTAGCATATGCAGATGACCTGTTATTGATGGTGTCTAACCCTATCCAAGTTTTCCCGATCATTATCAAGCTTTTTCACACCTTTGGATATATATCCAATTTTAAAATAAATCTGGCAAAGTCTCAAGCGATGAATATTACTTTACCCACCAAAATCTGTAAAGACTTACAAGGGAATTCCCCTTTCTCCTCGACTACGTCCTCTATAAAGTTCTTAGGTATTAATATCTCCCCAGATCTAACCAAACTATACGAGCTGAACTACATCCCACTATTGGAATCTATTCCAGGAACACTAAACTCTTGGTCTCTACTTTCCTCTCCTGGTTGGGAAGAAAAAATATGTTAAACTCCCTGATAATACCCAAAATCGCCTATCTATTACAAACATTACCTATAAAACTACCTAATAGCTTTTTTGACAAGGTGAGGAAACTGTGTTCTAAATATGTATGGGGTACATTAAAACCGAGACTAGCCAACAGAATCCTGTTACTACCTTTTAATAAGGGCGGAATTGGTTTCCCCTCTATAAAAAGATATTACAAAGCAGTGCACCTATCTAGGGTGGTAGACTGCATTAGGCAATCTCCACAAAAGTTCTGGATCGTGCTGGAAAATAGCCTAACTCGTTACCCTTTAAGAGCCCTAGCTCTAGGCAATCCCACAGGAATACCCAAACATTCAAAGGATGACACGCTAGTATACGCCACACTTGACGTGTGGAGAACCCCAGAAATCAGAGGTTTATGCTCCGAGTACCCATCCCCACTCCTCACATTAGGAGATAGTTTACTATCTACCAAAGAGGGGTATTCTACAATTCCTTCCCAGATCCGTAACTCCCTGATTCCAGTAAATGAGCTTTTGGATGTAGATGGGGCGGTGATGGATATTAGGACGCTTTCATCTAAATTAAATCAACATGAGCTAAACCCATTATGTATACATTAAAACGTCAATTAAAGAGGCGAACCTGAATCTAAGATCAAATTCTGACCCCACGTGGTTCGAGAAGTTAGCTTCACAATCTAATCCACCAACTAAAATGATCTCCACAATAAGCCAAAACCTTTTCAAAATAGAAATACCACCTTCTTTATACTTTATAAGAGAATGGGAAAGAGATCTAGATGTGAAGTTTTCAGATAAAGACATTCAGACTTTACTTATGGCTCCCAAGGCCACCTCCAGATGTGTAACTATACAGGAAAACGCTTATAAATTGCTCGCCAGATGGTATTTAACGCTGGCTAGATTGAAGAGAATGTATGGTACCACATCTGACTTATGTTGGAGATGTAATAACGACATAGGTACCTTCATGCACATATGGTGGACATGTCCTACGGTGTCGACCTTTTGGGTGAAGGTTTTTTATAACATTAGGAACATCCTGCAAGTAAAGATCTCAGATCTCCCCAATTGTCCTAAGGCAGCTCTTTTAGCCTTACTCCCAGATAAACTCAGTAACTTACTCAAGTCACTGGCAAGAGTCTTATTTGCTGCAGCTAGGTTATTGATAGCGTCCAGGGGCGTAACGATCGCGGTCGCAGAGGGTGCGACCGCGACTGGGCCCGGCAGGGAAAGGGGGCCCGCTGCACTGATATGTAATGGGAGCGCTCTGATGGGGCCCGGCATGAAGCACAGTGATAATGCCGGGCCCATCAGAACGCTCTTCAAACAATAATATTGTACACCCCTGCCGCAGAGGTGGGGGGTTGCAGAGGGGAGTAGAGGCAAGGGGGGGGCCCAGAGGTAAGGGGGCGGCGCACGCTCTCACCGGCAGTTCCAGGGTGTCGCACTCTCTGCTCCCTGCTTCTCTGCTAGCTGTTTATTCTGAGCTCCAGCGCTCCCCCTGCAGGCTGCACTTGGCGCTGCTGGCTGTGGAAGGAGCACTGAAAGCCCGGGAATCGGCCTCCAGCACAGCCAGCAGCGCAATGTGAGTTCGGGAGCGCGTCATCAGAGAAGGTAAGTATGTGTTGTTTTCTTTCATAAAGCTGAAGTCTGGAGAGGGCAATGGAGGCAAAAGGGGGGTAGGGGGCTGCACAACTACAGTGAGGGGCACAAAAGTGGGCATTTTTACTGAGGAGACATCTATTATCTATCATAACTACTGTGAGGGGGCACCTATTATCTGGCATAACTACGAGGGGGCACCTATTATCTAGCATAAATACTGTGAGGGGGCACCTAATCTGGCATAACTACTGTGAGGGGGCACCTAATCTGGCATAACTACTGTGAGGGGCACATATCTAGACATAACTATTGTGAGGGGGCATCTAATCTGGCATAACTACTCTGAAAGGCACCTAACATGGCATAACTACTGTGAGGTGGCACCTAACCTGGCATAACTACTGTGAGGGGGGCACCTATTATCTGGCATAACTACTGTGAGTTGGCACCTAATCTGGCATAACTACTGTGAGGGGCACGTATCTGGACATAACTACTGTGAGGGGGAATCTAATCTGGCATAACTACTGTGAGAGGCACCTAACTTGGCATAACTACTGTGAGGGGGCACCTAACCTGGCATAACTACTGTGAGGGGGCACCTAATCTGGCACAACTACTGTGAGGGGGGACCTAATCTGGCATAACTATTGTGAGGGGACACATATCTGGCAATAGCTACTGGGAGTGGGCACATATCTGGGCATAACTACTGTGAGGGGGCACATATCTGGGCATAACTACTGTGAGGGGGCACATATCTGGGCATAACTACTGTGAGGGGGCACATATCTGGGCATAACTACTGTGACGGGGCACATATCTGGGCATAACTACTGTGAGTGGCACAAAAGTGGGCATAATTACTGTGACAGGAACAAAGGTGGGCATAACTGCTGTGAAGGGGCAACAATGTGGGCATTAGTACTGTGTGGTAGCATTTATGGGGAAATGTCCTAGATTACCCTATTATACATTGGCATGGCTCAGTCTTGCAGGCCAGCACAGCGCCCCCTGCTGGGGATTTCACTGGGGCAGTCACCATCCCTTCCTTATGTGATTATTCTTTTTTTCTCTATCACCACAGAGACCTTGTTCTGGATCCAGTGGACATCACGCCGACACCAGCGCACACACCTGGATGAGGTAGGACCAGCTTTTATTGTATAAAAATGAGGGGGGGGGGCCCCGATCCAAAGTTTGCACTGGGGCCCATAAAACTCTTGTTACGCCACTGATAGCGTCCAACTGGAAATCGGTGGCTGCCCCCTCCATTTCGTCATGGTCAGAGAAAGTAGGAAGTATTTCTAAATTAGAAGAGCTTTCCCATTGGGAGCAAAGATCCCACCAAAAATACACCAACATTTGGTTCCCATGGATGAGGTGGAGGGAGGCAAACACTTTGCCAGCTGCATAGACAGCTTCCCCTCAGGCAGGACACACTCTCTGATCAGAAAACAGCCTTCTCTTCCAAACGGCCTCAAATCCCACATGGGTTACCTGGTCTCTGGTATTCCGTTTAGGTCTTAATGCTGGTCCTTGATCTGGAATAAGCCCTACTTTCCCTAACCCTCCCCCCCATGTATGTTATGTTTCATGGATGTTATGTTCTGTACACTTAAGGCTACTTTCACACTAGCGTTTTAAAATTCCGGTATTGAGTTCCGTCATAGGGGCTCAATACCGGAATAAAACGCTTCAGTTTTGTCCCCATTCATTGTCAATGGGGACAAAACTGAACTGAAGACAACGGAATGCTCCTGAAAGCATTCCGTTCCGTCTTCAGACCGGAGAACAAACCGCAGCATGCTGCGGTTTGCTCTCCGGTCCAGGCATCCGCACCAAGACGGATCCGGAATGACCCCCAATGCAAGTCAATGGGGGTGGATCCGTCTGGTGTGACCATAATGGTAACCGGATCCGCCCTCCATTGACTTTCAATGGAGTCCATTACGGATCCGGCTACACATAGACACATACAGACACAGACACACACATAAACATACACACACATATAGACATACAAACACACATACATACTTACATGCTCCCCGGCAGGTCTTCGGAGCGTCAGGGACAGGAGGGCTCACACAGGTCACGATTCCCCACAGCGCCCTCTGCTGGGCGCCTGGTGGAATCGTCATGATTCCACCAGGCGCCCAGCAGAGGGCGCTGTGCGGAATCGTGACCTGTGTGAGCCGTCCTGTCCCTCTGACGCTCCGAAGACCTGCCGGGGAGCATGTAAGTATGTATGTGTGTTTGTATGTCTATATGTGTGTGTATGTTTATGTTTATGTGTATGTATGTACTGTGTGACATGTGTGGGGCCGGAGCGCGGTTCCGGCTCCACACATGTCACTGCGGCAGGCCTGATCCGGCAGCACCCTTCACCTGCCGGATCAGGCCTGCCGCCAGTGTGAAAGTAGCCTAACTTGCTGCATGACAACTTTATGGGTCAGTTTATAGAAGCTCCCACTAGGGGCAATGCTCTGTTGGATCTGGTAATTTCTAATGATGCAGAGCTTGTTGGAAATGTTACTGTTCAAGAAACACTAGGTAGACCACAATATAATTTTATTCCCGCTAAACTATAAGAAGCAAACTTTCTCAGGAAGAGCAAAAACACTGAAGTTTAAAAAGGCTAAGTTCCCTGGGTTGAGGGCAGCATTTCAGGGCATAGACCGAGAGCAGCTACTGTCACATAATAATACTGAGGATAAATGGGAGATCTTTAAATTCACATTAAGTAACTGCACCAAAAAAATAATTTATGTAACAGCTAAAATTAAACCCCCATGGCTTACAATTACTGTAAAAAGGCCAATAAATGACAAAAAAGGGCATTTAAAAAATACAAATTTGAGGGGTCAGATGTAGCCTTTGACGTTTACAAAGGGCTTAACAAAATCTGTAAAAAGGAGATAAAATTGGGTCATTCCATGTCAAATGGACCAACCTAGAAATCCGACCCTCTCCAAATTGAATAAAATTTTGCACAGATGTCCCCTAGGGTCCTAAATGAAATTTTACAAATTTATTTTTTATCTGGCAGCTGATAATGGACCAGCTGTAACGCGCTGCTTGCTGTGTGTAACCCAAAGTGGCAACTTTGTCAAGACACAGTATTTTAAGTAGTTTAGCTAGGAGGCTGAAATTGTTCAAGTTAATAAAACTATTTAGGTTAAGTCTACTATTGGGGTGGAAATATCTCAAATGTGTAATTTTTATTTATTTTTTATTAATCTCATCTAAGAGCATGTTTTTTGCCACAAAAGTCACCCGGCCTTATGTTGGCCAGAACTAAGCTCACACGAATGTACCTATTTTGCATGCGTGCATGAACCCTCCCCTCTCATTGGTGGCGCAGTGTGCCCTCCCCCTCCTCTCTCCCATTGGTGGCAGCAGCAGCACAGGGGGGAGGGACAGAGTGCTTCCTTTTCCCCTGTGCTGCTGAGGGAACATGGAGCGCACTGACAGCAGCACGCACCATGTTCTCTGATAGTAGGCTGCACTACTGTATCGGTAAATGCCGGGTCTAGGCGCAAATGGCGACAAGACTAAAAAGTCTTGTTTCCATTTGTAAATTCTAAGTTGCATTGGCGACCATTTTGGTTGCCATCTGGAGCACTGGGAGTGCTTGTCTATAAGGCCTCTATCACACATCAGTGAATCACAGACATGTGCTGTCCATGGTCTCCACAGAAAGCACACGTACACATTGACTTTAATGTGCCTAACCACACATCAGTGGTTTTTTCATGGACAATGGGTCCTTGTGAGACATGGCCAGTATGAAAAGAATATTGCCCATGGACATATTGACTCTTTCCAATTTTAAAAATTTGGGAGAGTTGCTAAAGGTGACATTGTAACCACTCAAGCCCCAATGTCATCCAGGGTCCAGCAGTACTGATGCCATCATGTGTATGTTGTGTGAGGGCCAAAATAACTGCAGGAAACCGCATTGTTACATTCCAGTATTCACACATCACTAATGTTGAGCCTGTCATGTGCCATACAGAAGGGCACCTCATCCAGCAGCTGCCGCACAACACACAATGTCACATGCACAGCAGTCGTACCATATTCGGTGGGCTCGAGGTCTGGCTGGAAGGTAAAATGTGCAGCCGGTCCCGTCTGTGACTGCACACCGTGCCAATTCCATCGCACCATACATCTCGCCGCCCGGTGTCCAGACCCTGTGACAATCCTCAGAGGCGCCATGTTTAGCATTGGCAATGCCTGAACAACGTGTAGGGGGCAGAGCGAGCGAACAGCTGTTTCTATTGGTGGAGCGTGTCGAATTATAAACAAAGAGGTGGAAGTTGTTCAGCCAATTGCTTGATAGTATTCGTGGGGCGCGGCTGCAGCTTCTTAGTGACGTCACCGTACTGGGCAACTGTGAGGGTCTGAAAGGTGAGAGGGGAGTAGAGCAGGAATGCTGGGACTCGGGGCAGGCCGCCGCAATGTCACCTCAGCGGCAGCACAGGTGGGAGGAACAGACTGCTTCCTTCTCCCCTGTGCTGCTGAGGGAACATGGAGCGCGCTGACAGCAGCGCACTCCATGTTCTCCGATACTAGGCTGTGCAGTAGAGCAGCCTAATATCGGTAAATGCATGTCTAGGCGCAAATGGCGACAAGACTAAAAAGTCTTGTCGCCATTTGTAAATTCTAAGTCGCATTGGCGACCATTTTGGTCGCCATCTGGAGCACTGTAATATAACTTTTAGATACATTATATTTCCATACACATTGTAATTAATTGTGGGTTGCCATTTTAAATTGGATTTAATTTTATTTAATTCGTTCCCACCTATGACCTATATTGCTTCAATGTACTTTAATAAATGACCTACAAGCTGCACATTTTAAGCTGTGTCCTGATGCAATTTAATATGCATTGAACCACAGACACCATTTGGTAATTTCCAATTCTGGTGACATTTTAAGATAACCCAGGTTCCATACCACTTTTGTAGCATACATCCAGAAAATATATGCTGCTTTCCTTCTATACCCCTGCTTCTGTCTAGAAATGCACATTCGCAATGCTGTCAAAATAATAACTTCTTCCTCATAGACGTTAGACAGCATTTTGAAAAAGACTGCTGTTTCCTACCTTCACCCAACAAGTATGGCAGTAGATACCTTGGTCAGTATAGCCAGTATGTATGTGTATACGTTGGCCTGATTTCACATTTGTTAACAGCTTGCCCCCAAAGTGCCTGGGTAGAAAAGCCCCAAAAGGTGACACTTTTGATTGTCAGTTGAGCAGCATCTTGTGAGCTTAGTTCTGACCAACATAAGACCGGGTGACTTCTGTGGCAAAAAAACAAGCTCTATTGGATAAGATTAATAAAAAAAGAGATTAAAATTTAACACATTTGAGATATTTCCACCCCAATAGTAGCAAACATTGGGAAAAATATGAAATGTTATTTCTTTGCCTAATTATATTTTGTCTTCAAGTTGGTTGGAAGCTTGTGTATGTGACCTCAAGATATATCGCGTTGGCAATAACTCCTGGCAAAATTACAACAGTGGGCAGTCAAAGAAGGCCTTTTATGGCCATTCGTCAATTTTTTGGCCTATTTTGACGTATGTAAAAATTTAGTCAAGCCTTCTTAAGGCACCAAACTTTGCAAGGAGACTTAGCCCAAGTAGTTTTACTAACTTGAAAAAGTTCAGCCTCCTAGCTTAACTACTTAAGATACTATGCCTTGGCAAAGTTGTCACTTTGGGTTACGCAGCAAGCAGCACTTTACAGCTGGTCCACTATCAGCTGCCTGGAACTCTGGAACCAACAGAGGTCCAGATGAAAAAATTTGTAAGATTTTATTTAGGACCCTAGGGAATATCAGTGCAAAATTGTATTCAATTTGGGGAGGGTCTGATTTCTAGGTTGGTCCACTTGACATGGAATGACCCAATTAGCAAAAATACAAAATGAACAGCAGGTAGCAAAAGACAGCAAAACAAATCCCCAAATATTCTTTAAATATATAAATGCTAAAAAAAACATAAGGTCTGAGCAGGTAGGTCACCTAAATAATGGTAAAGTGGTGTTAGTAACTGAAGATAAGAAAAGTTACTAAAGTTACTAAATGGGTTATTTTTAGCTCTGTATATGCAAAAGAAGAGAAAGGAGCCGATATCTGTGGTGCTGGGGCTTTTAGTTAGGACCATATCGACAGTTAGCCAATTGAGTATACTACTGGATGTACTAAGTTAAATAAGGTAAATGTGAACAAGGCTCTGGGTCCAGATGGATTATCTTGGGTGTAAAGTGCTCAGTTCAATCATCGATGTGCCCCTGGGATTAATAGCACCATTTCTATTTTTGCAGCTGACACTAAGCTGTGTAGTACTGTGCAGTCTATGGAAAATATCCATAAAATACAAGCCAACTTGAACACTCTGATAGGGCATCAACTTGGCAATTGAGGTTCAATGTGGATAAATGTAAAGTTATGCATCTTGGTAGCAATAATCTCTGTGCATCATAGAAGGATTTGGGTGTCCTTGTAGATGGTAGATAAACTAACAGCATACAACGTCAATCAGCTGCTTCTAAGGCTACCAGAATATTGGGCAGGGATGTAATACTACCACTTTGCAAAGCGTTGGTGCGGCCTCATCTGGAACATGCAGTTCAGTTCAGGGCACCAGTCCATAGAAATGACGCACTGCAGTTGGAAAAGTACAGAGAAGAGCGACTAAACTGATAAAGGGCATGGAGGGCCTTAGTTATGAAGAAAGATTAAAATAATTACATTTATTTAGTCTTGAGAAGAGAAGTCTAAGGGGGGACATGATTAACCTATACAAATATATAAATGGGCCATAAAATACGGTGAAAAACTGTTCCATGTCAAATGCCCTCAAAAGACAAAGGGGCACTGCCTCCGATTGGAGAAGAAAAAGTTCAGTCTCCAGAAGCGTTAAAACTTCTTTACTGTAAGAACTGTGAATCTGTGGAATAGACTTCCTCAGGAATTGGTCACAGTAGAAACAGTGGACAGTCTTAAAAAGAGTTTAAAGGGTTTCTGTCACCAGTTTTTTCGGTATGAATCAGGCTGACATTATAGATGTGCTAATGTCACCTGATTCCAAATATATATCTGTTTTATTTACTGGTGCCCCCATTTTTATATAAAATGAACTTTTATTTTATGCTAATAAGGCTCCTAGGTGCAAGGGGCGTTACCTCTGCTCCTAGAGGCTCTGTTGATTGACAGGACCAGGCAGAGAAGAAACACTCAGTTCACCATAGATTTTAAGGACCTTCAATGATGTCATGACCATGTGATCAGTCACATGGTTAGGATCACACAAACAGCCTGTCTCCTCCTAAACCATGTGACTGATCACATGGTCATGACATCATTGAAGGTCCTTAAAATCTATGGTGAACTGAGTGTTTCTTCTCTGCCTGGTCCTGTCAATCAACAGAGCCTCTAGGAGAAGAGGTAACGCCCCTTGCACCTAGGAGCCTTATTAGCATAAAATAAAAGTTCATTTTATATAAAAATGGGGGCACCAGTAAATAAAACAGATATATATTTGGAATCAGGTGACATTAGCACATCTCTAATGTCAGCCTGATTCATACTGAAAAAACTGGTGACAGAAACCCTTTAAATGAATTCTTAAAAGTAAAGGACATTAATGCTTATGAAAATGTGAGTCTCACTGGGATTCACGTCCCCACCTATCCCTTGGTTGAATTTGATGGACTTTTTTCAACCGTATTAAAGGGGTTGTCCAAGTTATTTTTTGTCCTTTGTATGTTTCTAACTAGGCAAAAGGAATGTTTTTTCAATGCACTTACTTTAACTTCAGGGTCCCCTTTCTCAGATTTCACTGATTGTCACGTGACCTGTGATGTCAGCTTCTCTCCCTGCTCTGCTATTGTTTCGTGCACAAGCCTCTGAGACTAAGGCCCCATTCACACGACCGTATATTTGTGGGCCGCATTACTGCGGACCCGCAAATATACGGGGGGCCGCCCGGCATGTGTTCCGCACGCTCGGAACACACGCCGTACGGCCCCATAGAAAATGCCTATACTTGTCCGTGCGCACGGACAAGTATAGGACATGGTTCAAAAGAGCCACGGCAAGGAGCTAGCTCCGTACCGCGGCTCCCGGTCCCATAGAAGTGAATGGGGCCGCATCTATGCCCGCAATTTTGCAGATAGATACGGCCCCATTCATACGGTCATGTGAATGGGGCCTAAGAGTGAGTACACGAGATGTCACTGTGCTAGCCACGACACCTGCACTGCAGGCTACTCTGTCTCCTCCTTCCTTGATTTTTCAGCAAACTAACTCTTTCTGTAGCAAACATTCAGGGCTCAAAGCTTTGTTGAGCAGCTGCAGGCCATAAAGAGACACAGGATCTGCTCTCCTCATCCTGCAGACACAGGAGCTGACAGACTGGAGGAGATCTGCAGAGCATTGCACAAGAAAAGGTAGGAGAAAGAACCTGTGTGCATCAGCAGTATCATTGTACAGCTGGGACTTGTAGTCCTACACATACAATATGCTGCTGAGTATCCTAGCAGGCAGACATGTCACTCAAGGAAGCACTTGTCTTGTATTCACTCCCTTTGCAGTACGGGGGGGGGGGGGGGGGCAGAGACTGTTATTACATATATTATTGCATGTAAACAAAGGCCAGAAGAGAACCAGGGAAATGAGGTAATATATTTTTTAATATACAGTACAGACCATAAGTGTGGACACACCTTCTCATTCAAAGAGTTTTCTGTATTTTCATGAATATGAAAATTGTAGATTCACACTGAAGGCATCAAAACTATGAATTAACACATGTGGAATTATATACGTAACAAAAAAGTGTGAAACAACTGAAAATATATCATATATTCTAGGTTCTTCAAAGTAGCCACCTTTTGCTTTGATTACTGCTTTGCACACTCTTGGCATTCTCTTGATGAGCTTCAAGAGGTAGTCACCTGAAATGGTATTCCAACAGTCTTGAAGGAGTTCCCAGAGATGCTTAGCACTTGTTGGCCCCTTTGCCAAACCATCTCGATTGGGTTCAGGTCTGGTGACTGTGGAGGCCAGGTCATCTGGCGTAGCAACCCATCACTCTCCTTCTTGGTCAAATAGCCCTTACACAGCCTGGAGGTGTGTTTGGGGTCGTTGTCCTGTTGATAAATAAATGATCGTCCAACTAAACGCAAACCGGATGGAATAGCATGCCACTGCAAGATGCTGTGGTAGCCATGCTGGTTTAGTATGCCTTCAATTTTGAATAAATCCCCAACAGTGTCACCAGCAAAGCACCCCCACACCATCACACCTCCTCCTCCATGCTTTCTTGCCATAATACAAATTCTAACAGTCTATTCAGTATCAGCTGTGTATCCACCTGACTTCTGCCCAACACAACTCATGGTCCCAACCCCATTTATAAGACAAGAAATCCCACTTATTAAACCTGACAGGGCACACCTGTGAAGTGAAAACCATTTCAGGCGACTACCTCTTGAAGCTCATCAAGAGAATGCCAAGAGTGTGCAAAGAAGTAATCAAAGCAGGCTACCGCGCAACAGGAAGGACGCACACTGCAAGAGCTCTCTGCAGAAACTTGCTTCTACTCGGTTTTTCTGGATCATTTCTCGAGTTATAGCCCTAAAAGTGACATCAATCAACTCAGGACAGCATCCGGAATCGATCCATCACCTTTTTTAAGGAATTTCAGTACGTCCGGAATCGCGGCCTAGTCCGCCGTCTGAACCCGCGGCCTTAATTTACTGTTAGCCTACCGGAAGGTCTCTTATTTAGAGGACTGACCATATCTTTACACTGTAACGGCCCTCCGATTGCCTGTCTCATGAGTGGCTACTAGCTTGCACAGACTAAAACTGTTACCGAACTTGCGGCCCTGTCCGCCGTCTGAAGCCGCGGCCTCAATTTACTGTGAACCTATCGGAAGGCCTCTTATCTAGGAGACTGTTCATATCCTTATATCCTAATGGCTCTCCGATTACCTACAACCTGGGAAGCTACGAGTTTACATTAATACAAACTGTTTCCCGAGCTCCAGATATATACTGCTTACTTTTACTTTATCCAGCGCCTTGAAGCTGCACCCATCCCTATATATACACAATGGCGGGACAATAATATGCAAGAGAGTAAAAGAACGTAAATTCCTCTTGAAAACGCAATCTACATAGAACTGTAGTTACATTTTGCTATACATAAACTTGTATCCTTCCACATGTAATACTGCTGATTCTGCATCATACCCGGCGCCATAACACAGCTAACATGGGCAAAAACAAGCAAGTTACAGATGCATCTGCAAGAGGCCCTAAAACTCCAAAGAAAGGCATAGAAACTCCTAAACGTGCATCCTTTAAGCCTTCTGGGGCTACATCTAGTTGCTCTGACAGTGAAGATGAAACAAGTCCAAGCAGCCCTACTAATGTCAAGGACTATATTAAAGCATTACCTACAACAGAGTGCATTAAGGGACTCTTCAAAGAATTCTCGCTAACAATGAAGGAGGAACTATCTGAAATAAAAGCAGATGTATGAAGCATTGCCTCTAGAATTGACCTACTAGAGGAATTCGCTACCTCTTTAATCAGTCATGCAACACATGTTGAAAAGAGCTTCCTGAACCAAAATAAGGAGATCTTCAAACTAAAAATGCAGCTCGACGACCTAGAAAATAGGTCGAGGAGAAACAACATAAGAATCAAAGGCCTACCAGAGACTGTACAAGATAAAGAAATACACGCAGTACTAACTCAGCTTTTTAATGAGCTCCTGCAACAAGATGAAGCTACAGACTTGTGCATCGAAAGGGCCCATCGCGTGTATAGGCCTAAACATATACAGTCAGATTTACCTAGAGATGTTCTATGTTGCCTTCAAAGCTTCAGGGTAAAAGAAGACACCTTGAAAAAGGCAAGATTGGCAAAAAGGATAGAATGGGAAGGTAGTGAAATCTCTCTCTATCAAGACATCTCAAGGCTCACACTGTATGCTAGGAGTCTACTTCAGCCAATCACAAGGGAGCTTCGACGTAAGAACATAAAATATCATTGGCTGTTTCCTTTTGGCCTGCTCTTCACATACCAGAGCAAAACTCTTACAATTAAGACACCAGAAGATGTTCCTCCAGTACTGGAAAAGCTGGAACTCGATGATATCCAAATCAAGGACTGGACCTTACCAAATGAAGCTGACACACAGTTCCCTGAGCTGCCTTTAAGGGAGTCCTGGGAAATGACAACACCAACACACCGTAAGAAACTTAAGGCACCAGACAGAGTTCCGCCTAAGACTCCCTACAAAAGCCAAAGATTCCAAGCAGGAGACTGAAAATGAGTGGAAGTTGACCATTTGACTTTACTCCTTCTTTCTTCGACTATACTACTAATACGCTCTTTATGCTCAAGTATAGTATAAGTATTGTTTTATCTGATTCTACATATATGGTTATAAGCTTTATAACTTTTGTTTACAGGTTCCTCACGTTTGTTTATCTGTAATATTACAATTCTAGTCTTCAAGTAACTATCCTATGTTACAAATAACTAAGTATTTTATGGCGCAAAATAGTTTTGGCGCTGGGTTTGACATGGTTCTCTACATTCATACTAATGTATTGTTCTAAAGTTCAATTATTCCAATCACAATTGGGTAATTCCTGTTTTTCATGTGATACTGTTCCAAATACTCTTCTGAGGGGTTTCTTCTCCCCCCCGAAGATCCCCTCTCCTTTAGCTAACCTACAGCCTGGCATCCTTCTGGGCCTTGGGGCTAGCCCACAAGTTGCCAGCGGCTTTCTTTTCTCTTTTCTTTGCTGTACTAAAAGCTCTAGATTGAGATGTACAGCTCAAAATTGTTTGGTTTAAACATGTTCTGTTTAAACCAAACAATTTTGGTTTGGTTTAAACAACGGTTGGAAAAAATAGCTCACGCATTTTGTTCCTTTTATGAAAAACTTTATAACTTACAAGCTAATTCTAATGGGATTACCCCTACTATTCAAGAGATGAAATCTTACCTAGATAAGATCAATCTCCCTAGTCTAAATAGCACCCAAAAAGATTTACTTTCACTCCCGATCTCGCAGGAAGAAATAGAAGCTGCTATACAAGCACTTCCTTGTGGTAAAGCACCAGGACCTGACGGATACAGCATTCTTTATTACAAAAAATATACTCAGATTCTTCTCCCATTCCTCACTAAATATTTTAATGCAATAGGCCCATCCTTGCAATTTAGAACTGAAACTTTAAAGGCAAACATTACGGTTATTCCAAAAGAGGACAAAGACCCAACACAATGTTCTAGTTACCGCCCAATCTCATTACTGAACAATGATATAAAAATATACGCTAAAATATTGGCTAACAGAGTACAAAGCATACTGCCACAATTAATAAGTGCAAAGCAAGTTGGGTTTACGCCTGGGAGAGAGGCGAAAGATAATATCTTAAAAGTATTAAATGCCATTGAATATAGTAAAAAAAATAAAATACCTACAGCCTTAATATCTACGGACGCTGAGAAGGCCTTCGATAGGCTTAACTGGAGGTTCCTTATGGCTACATTGGAAAAATGTGGGTTTCCTTCTGCCTTCTCTCAAAAAGTACAAGCATTATATACCACCCCAACAGCGTCTGTAATGGTAAATGGTGTTTCCTCTCAATCCTTTAATATACAAAATGGGACTAGGCAGGGCTGTCCCCTTTCGCCACTTTTATTCGTACTCTCACTTGAGCCCCTTCTAGCAAGGATTAGACAAAATACGTCAATCACCGGCCTAAACACAAAAAATATGATACACAAAACTGCTGCCTACGCCGATGACATACTCTTCTTTGTCACCAACCCGATACAATCTATTCCAATATTCTTGGAAGAGCTAAACGAATATGGGAAACTTGCTAACTTTAAAGTCAACTTCACCAAATCAATAATCTACAATGTGAATATTGATAGCAACACTTGGTCTACTATAAAAACACTCAGCAATCTGAAACCGTCTGAATCTAACTTTAAATACCTTGGGGTCACCATAGCTAATTCTCATATAGAGCTATATAAACATAATTTCTTACCACTGATAAACAAGATTAAGTTGGAGTTAGAAGAATGGACTGACCTTTTTATTTCATGGTTTGGGTGAATAAATTTGGTCAAAATGATCATCCTCCCGAAGATTCTATATCTCCTCCAAAGTATACCGATAGACATTCCTAGGGCTTTCTTCAAAGCTATCGAAAGAAGAATTCTTTCTTTTGTCTGGAACAGAGGCCAGAATAGACTAGCATTCAAAACTTTGACAAGGCCTAAAGGGGCAGGTGGACTTGGGCTCCCGGATTTTGAGAAGTATAGAAATGCCTCCCTGATAACTAGAGTAGTAGAATGGAATACACTGCCCAGGCGTAAACACTGGGTAGATCTTGAAGAAGATTGTAATCCATTTCCATTAAGTTATGTAACCTGGAAAACTAGATTTAATCGTTATCTAGTCAAAGAAGTATCTAACCCTTATACGATATATACCATAAAAATTTGGCACACTTTAATAAAAAAAAACAACCTATGCATACCAGATATCAGAAATTTACCCCTATATGCAATTCTCCCTAAAAGATACCAGATTATCAGGAGGAAAATATTATCTGATAAGATGCTAAATGAGATCAGGCTCAAGGATATAATCTTAGATGACACATTACCACCTTATGATTCCTTCAAGAACACGCATACAACTACCACACTTTCTAAAAAAGATTACGCTCAGCTTAAAACATACCTAGACACTTTAGAGATGCAACCCATTTCTGAACCTGACACAAATACTCTCACTAAACTTGTCCTAGGCAGAAAGCCTTTAGACCATGGAATCTCCAGGGTTTATTCTGAACTAAATGAGACTTCTGCTTCTTTATCCTACCTGGATAAATGGTCTATTGAACTTAACAAAACCTATAATGACAGAGAGCGACAGACTATTGCACTAAATTCTATACCTAAGGTTACAGCGACTAAACTGCAAGAAGTCCACTTTAAATTACTAACTAGATGGTATAGAACACCTGTCTTATTGAACAGGATAAACCCAGATATTCCAAGGACTTGTTGGAGGTGTGAATCGAATGAAGGTACCTTGTTACACATTTGGATAGAGTGTCCAAGTATAGCCCCTCTATGGAATAAGTTCAATCGAATAGTTAGTAACATATATCACTCTACAGTGAAAATAGATAAAGATTTGATAATCTTTGGTCTTCATAAAAAAGACAACATAATTCTAAAAGATAAGCTGTTTCCTTTTCTTATTTGTGCCTTGAAAGCGATTATACCCAGGTATTGGTTACAAAAAGAACCCCCCAAAATAAAGGAATGGTTTGCTGATGTGTCAAATCAACAGATTTGAAAGATTAAAATGGTCCATACAAGGGGAAAACAACAAATACTCCAAAATTTGGAATAAATGGAATGTCTTTGCCGAGTCAGATGGGATTAATACATTTCTGGAATGATAATTACGTTACATTTTCAGAACTAAGATATGACGCTCCAAACATGACGATGTCTTGTTCTCTCTTTTTTTTTTTTTCTTTCTGTTCTTGTTCTCCTGTTTCTTTTTTTTTCATTTATTCTCAATTCTTTCTCAGCACAAGTACGTAATAAATAACCAATAGTCTAGATGATTGATCTATACATGCTTATCCATAGTAATAAGTACTATGGCTAGATTATGCAGCAGAATAGCTCTGTCATTCATGATGACTGATAGCACAAAGTAACCAATTAACTGTTTCGATTGCATTGCATAGGTTTGTTAAATAATAAATACATATATATGTTTGCATATTATGTCAATAACAACAAGAATTGTTATTTTGAATGGATATTATTATTCAATTTCATTTTTGAATAAACTTTACATTTTCAAGAAGTAATCAAAGCAAAAGGTGGCTACTTTGAATAACCTAGAATATAAGACATATTTACAGTTGTTTCACACTTTTTTGTTAAGTATATAATTCCACATGTGTTAATTCATAGTTTTGATGCCTTCAGTGTGAATCTACAATTTTCATAGTCATGAAAATACAGAAAACTCTTTGAATAAGGTGTTTTCCAAACTTTTGGTCTGTACTATATGTGTGTGTGAATATATATATATATATATATATATATATATATATATATATATATATCCACACACACACACATACACACCAGGTATAATTTGAAGGACTTCTATAATGTCACAAAATACCTTGGTAATTAGGAAACAGCAATATCGCCATATTGCTGTTTCTTAATACCGTGGTACATCACCAAGACCGGTATATCGCTCAACCCTAATTTGGTGCAGCTCAACCCTAATTTGGTGCAGGCGCAATGAGCAAGCCCGGGCTTCCTTCACTCACTGCACCGAACACTGAATGGGACAGCGCAGGCGCGAGATTTATAATGCAGACAGGGCCGGCCTGAGGAGACAAATGCTGGCCTGGCCCTGACTATCAGGAAGATGAGGGAGTGGATTGTGGCGGGCAAATGGAGCCTCTAGGAGAAGGGGCAATGCCCCCCTGCTCTTAGAGGCTAATTAGCATATAATAAAGGTTTAAATGAAACAAAAACAGGGCACGGAGGAGAAAATAAATGGCATAGTTAGCATCAGGTGACATTTGCACAATGATAATGGCATCCTGTTTAATAGGGAAAAACGTCGTGACAGAAACCCTTTAAGTATAGAATGGTAAGAAATTATAACTGGAAATGGATTTCAATGGCTTTTGTCACAAGATAACCACGATAACACTGTGACATGGTATTAGATTAAATTTTAGCTAGACAACATCTGTACAAATCTGTTGATGCCCTTCAAAGAGAACCTGTCACTATAAAAATGCAAAATACATTTCAGGCGCCTTGTTATAGCGCAGGAAGAGCCGAGCAGATTGATATATAGTTTTATGGGAAAAGATTCTGTAAAATTTCTGTTTCCTTCATCTATATTCCTACTCATTCTTGGCTCTGAAGCCAAGGAGGCGGTCCTATCAGTGATTGACAGCTATCTATGTATGCACAGTTATAGAGGACAGACTGTCAATCACTGATTGGATCGGTACCTTGACTTCAAAGTACAGAATGGGCAGAAATTTATATAAATGAAAGACATTATACTGAATCTTTTCTAAGAAAAATATATATCAATCTGCTCATCTCCTGCTCTCTATGACAGATTGCCTGTATCTCAAACACTTTTCAATGTGACAGGTTCCCTTTTAGGAAGATAAAAATTTCTTAATTAAGAACAAGCAAAACCTGAGGGATGGTTTTATCACTTCATTACTTAGTAGGGAAATAGACTATACAGTAATTATAACTTTTGACACAGCACAATTTATAACAAATGGAGCAGTAAAACATATTCCTTAAATCCATATATACGGTATTATATGAGGTAAAGTTACCTTTTCTGGACACATCACAGATCAGGTTCCAGGCTTTGATGAAGTCAGGACTCTTGCTCTGCAGCTGCACTACACACTGATAAGCCCTTTTCTTAAAGTCATCATCTTCATCAAATCTCTTTTTGGACTCCTGGTAAAAAAAAAAAAAGTAAATACTTTTACATCTCAGTAATACATATGTTGTTATATTATTTATTATTATTAAAGCGCCATTCATTCCATAGCGCTGTACATATTAAAAGGGGTTTACATACATAATACAGACAATTGCTCTAAGCATGAAACAAGACGAATTACAAACTGGTACACAAGGAGAGAGGGCTCTGCTCGTGAGGGCTTACAATCTATGTGGTATGGTAGAAGGACACAGTAGGTGAGGGTATAGCTGGTCATGGCGGTGTAGAGGCAGCAGGGTCACTGGTTGTTGTCTGAAGAGGTGCGTTTTCATGTTTCTTTTGAAGGATTCCACTGTAGGTGAGAGTCTGATATGTTGGGGTAGAGAGTTCCAGAGTATGGGGGCTGCACGGGAGAAATCCTGGAGGCGATAGTGGGAAGAGGTGATAAGAGGGGAGGAGAGAAGGAGGTCTTGTGAGGATCGTAGATTACATGTGGGGATGTATCGGGAAAATAGCTCTGAGATGTAGGGAGGGGACAGGTTGTGGACGGCCTTGTATGTAGCTGTTAGTATTTTGAACTGAATTCTCTGGGCAATGGGGAGCCAATGAAGGGATTGGCAAAGGGGAGATGCAGAGGAGTGACAGGGTAAGAGGTGGATTAGTCGGGCAGCAGAGTTGAGGATAGATTAAAGAGGGGCAAAAGTGCTAGATGGAAGGCCACAGAGGAGAATGTTGCAGTAGTCTAGGCGGGAGATAATGAGGGCATGTACTAGTACTTTTGCAGACTCACGTTGAGGAACACACGGATGCGGGAGATATTTTTGAGTTGGAGGCGGCAGGTGGTGGAACGGGCTTGGATGTGTGGTCTGAAGGAGAGGGCAGAATCCAAGGTCAATCCAAGGTAGTGGACTTGGTTGACGGGGGAGAGTGTGCAGCTGTTGATCGTGATAGATAGGTCTGTTGGAAGGGTTGTGCAAGATGGGGGAAAGATGATAAATTCTGTTTTATCCATGTTAAGTTTTAGAAAGCGGGAAGAGAAGAAAGAGGATATGGAAGATAGGCATTGAGGGATTCTGGATAGTAAGGTGGTGATGTCGGGACCAAAGAGGTAGATTTGTGTGTTGTCAGCATAAAAGTGATACTGAAAGCCACGGGACTCTATGAGCTCGAGTTACAAGTCAGACACGGACATGATTATTCTTGACATTAATATAGTATTTTGTATATGACTTGTACACAACAATAAGCAAGCAGCTTCTGAAGAACATGCATATGTTCGTAGAAAGTTGGTAATGTTTATATAGCACTAGTTTTTCAGAATAAAGTTCTATTTCATGTATCAGAAGAGATGCAACTGAGCACCATACCACTTCTGTGCTGCAAAAAGTAAGTTGATTTTTGAAAAACTGCATTAACCCCTTCCCGACCAGCGCCGTACATGTACGGTGCTGCGGGAAGTGACTTCACGACCAGCGCCGTACTACTACGGCGCGCTGATCGGGCGGGTGCAGGAAAACACCGATGCCGGTGCATTAACCCTTCATGTGCCGCGGTCAGCGCTGACCGCGGCACATGCGATGCGGGCGGTGGGAAGGGGTTGCTATCGGGTCCCCGCGCTGCTGTGACGGGGACCCGATGGCTGAGATAGCAGCCGGATGCCTTCCTGGATCTCACAGGCAGTGTGCTGGAAGTGTATTACATTGAGTAATACACTTCCAGCCAATGCATTAGAATACAGAAGTATTGTAATGCATTGTAAGGGGATCAGACCCCCAAAAGTGAAAAAAAAGTGTAAAATAAGAAAGTAAAAAAAGTGAAAAAAATAAAGTTTCACAAAAAAAGTTTCAAGTCCCCCCCCCCCAAAAAAATGTCATTTTTACAAAATAATATAAAAAAAATTGTAAAAAATTGTGAAAAAAAGGACATATTAGGTATCGCCGCGTCCGTATCGACCAGCTCTATAAAAATAGCACATGATCCACCCCGTCAGGTGCACGCAGTAATAAAAAAAAAAAAAAAAAACTGTGCCAAAACAGACAATTTTTGGTCACCTTCCCTTACAAAAAGTGTAATAGCAGGTGATCAAAAAAGCATATGTACCTCAAAATGGTACCAAACCGTCATCTTGTTCCGCAAAAAACGAGACCCTATCTAAGACAATCACCTGAAAAATAAAAAAAATACGGCTCTCTCAGAAAATGGCAACACAAAAAATATTTTATTTTGTTCAAAAATGTATCTAATGTGTAAAACTTTCCAAAAATAAAAATTATACACATATTGGTTATTGATGCGTCCGTAACAACCTGCTCTATAAAAATATTGCATGAGATGGCCCCCCAGGCGAATGCTGTAAACATTTTTTTTTTAAAAACTAAGCCAAAACAGACATTTTTTCCTCTTTCCCTTACAAAAAGTGTAATAGCAGGCGATCAAAAAGGCGTATTTACCCCAAAATGGTACCAATCAAACCATCATCTTGTCCTGCAAATACAATACCCTACCTGAGACAATCGCCTGAAAACTTAAAAAAATATGGCTCTTTGAAAATAAATCTAATGTGTAAAACTTTCCAAAAATAAAAAAGTTAGACATATTGGGTATCGTCGCGTCCGTAACAACCTGCTCTATAAAAATATTACATGAGATGGCCCCCCGGGTGAATGCTGCAAAAAATTTTTTTTAAAAAAACCATGCCAAAACAGCTATTTTTTTCACCTTGACTCACAAAAACTGTAATACCAAGCGATCAAAAAGTCTTATGTACCCCAAAATGGTACCAATCAAACCGTCATCTCGTCCCACAAAAAAATGAGCCCCCACATAAGACTAACTCAAAAAATTAAAAATCAATGGCTCCCGCAAACCAATCCATCAAAATCTGTTCTGCAAAATCCATATGGCGCTCCTTCTGTTTTGAGTCCTGCCATGTGCCCCCACACCAGTTTACCACCACATATGGGGTGTTGCCGTATTCAGGAGAAAATGGGTAACAAATTATGGGGTGCTTTTCTACTGTTACCTCTTGTGAAAATGAAAAATTTGGGGCTAAAGCAACATTTTATTGGAAGAAATGAAACTTTTCATTTTCACAGCCAAGTGTTTCCAAATTCCGTAAAACGCTTAGGGGGTCAAAGTGGCCAGCACCCCCCTTAATATATTCTTTGAAGGGTGTAGTTTCCAAAATGGGGTCACTTTATGAGGGTTTTCACTGAAGGGGTACGTTAGGGTATCTCAATTACAAAATGGTGCCTAAAAACTATTCTAGCAAAATCTGCCTCCAAAATCCGTATGGCGCTCCTTTCCTTCTGACCACTGCCACAAACCCATAGAGACGTTTACCACCACATATGGGGTATTTCTGTAAACTGCAGAATCAGAGTAATGTATATTGAGGTTTAGTTTGCTGTGAACCCTTGCTGTGTTGCAAGAAAAAAAATTATTAACATGAATAATCTACCAAAAAAGTGAAATTTTGAAATTTCACCTCCATTTTCCTTTAATTCTTGTGGAACACCTCAAGGGTTAACAAAGTTTGTAACAGCAGTTTTTTATAACTTGAGGGGTGTAGTTTCTAAAATGGGGTCAATTATGGGGGGTTTCATTAAGGGGTCAATTATGGGGGGTCTTCATTTGTAAGACCCTCAAAATCACTTTATATCTGAATTGGCGCTTAAAAAAAATGGTTTTGGAAAATTTGGTGAAAATTTTAAAAATGGCTTCTAAACTTCTAAGCCCTCTAACATCCTAAAAAAGTAAAATGACATTTACAAAATGATGCCAACATAAGGTAGACATATGGGAAATGTAAAATAACTATTTTTGGAGGTATTACTGTGTATTTTGAAAGTAGAGAAATTAAAATTTGGAAATTTGCAAATTGTTCCAAATTTTTGGTAAATTTGGGATTTTTTCATAAATAAGGGTGAAATATATTGACTCAAATTTATGACTGTCATGAAGTACAATGTGTCACAAGAAAACAATCTCAGAATGGCCTGGATAAGTAAAAGCGTTCCAAAGTTATTACCACATAAAGTGACACATGTCAGATTTGCAAAAAACGGCCCGGTCAGGAAGGTGAAAACAGGCCCGGGGTTGAAGGGGTTAAGGCTGCAAGCTGTGACCCAACCAGAACCCATACCTACACATATAACCAGAGCTTCATTTTACCTTGCAATCCATTTGTCTAGATCATGTGTAAACTGCGCATGGCTCCTGATCTTTCCTCACAAAACTACAATTCCCACAATGTCTAGCTTTTCTGCTGTGAGTTTGTGCTTGTTCATGAGTGTTGATGTTTACCGATTGGCTGCCTGATATTCCAGTGCAGTCACACACCCTCTTCTCAGTAATCAGCAGCACACTGACATTTAGCTAGAGAATAGCAACACACTAAGCATGCTCAGAACTACAGGTTGATGCCATGGTAACTTATGAGGAACACAGTGGGTAGCAGAGGAAGAAAACTACAGGGTGGGCCATTTATATGGATACACCTAAATAAAATGGGAATGGTTGGTGACAATAACTTCCTGTTTGTGGCATATTAGTATATGGGAGGGGGGAAACTTTTCAAGATTGGTGGTGACCATAGCGTCCATTTTTAAGTCTGCCATTTTGGATCCAACTTTAGTTTTTTCAATGGGAAGAGGGTCATGTGACCTCAAACTTATTAAGAATTTCACAAGAAAAACAATGGTGTGCTTGGTTTAACGTAACTCTATTCTTTCATGAGTTATTTACAAGTTTCTGACCACTTATAAAATGTGTTCAAAGTGCTGCCCATTGTGTTGGATTGTCAATGCAACCCTCTTCTCACACTCTTCACACACTGATAGCAACACTGCAGAAGAATTTGCTAGCACAGGCTTCCAGTATCCGTAGTTTCAGGTGCTGCACATCTCGTATCTTCACAGCATAGACAATTGCCTTCAGATGACCCCAAAGATAAAAGTCTAAGGGGGTCAGATCGGGAGACCTTGGGGGGCCATTCAACTGGCCCACGTCGACCAATCCACTTTTCAGGAAACTGTTCATCTAGGAATGCTCGGACCTCATATGGGGGGGTGGTCCGACATTGAGGTCTCATATGGGGGGGGGGGGGGGGTGGTCCGACATTGAGGTCTCATATGGGGGGGGTGGTCTGACATTGAGGTCTCATATGGGGGGGGTGGTCTGACATTGAGGTCTCATATGGGGGGGATGGTCTGACATTGAGGTCTCATATGGAAGGGGGGGTCTGATGCGAGCATCTGAGAATGGGGGTCTGAATGCGAGCATCTGACATGGGGGTCTGATGCGAGCATCTGACATGGGGGTCTGATGCGAGCATCTGACATGGGGGTCTGATGCGAGCATCTGACATGGGGGTCTGATGCGAGCATCTGACATGGGGGTCTGATGCGAGCATCTGACATGGGGGTCTGATGCGAGCATCTGACATGGGGGTCTGATGCGAGCATCTGACATGGGGGTCTGATGCGAGCATCTGACATGGGGGTCTGATGCGAGCATCTGACATGGGGGTCTGATGCGAGCATCTGACATGGGGGTCTGATGCGAGCATCTGACATGGGGGTCTGATGCGAGCATCTGACATGGGGGTCTGATGCGAGCATCTGACATGGGGGTCTGATGCGAGCATCTGACATGGGGGTCTGATGCGAGGATCTGACATGGGGGTCTGATGCGAGGATCTGACATGGGGGTCTGATGCGAGGATCTGACATGGGGGTCTGATGCGAGGATCTGACATGGGGGTCTGATGCGAGGATCTGACATGGGGGTCTGATGCGAGGATCTGACATGGGGGTCTGATGCGAGGATCTGACATGGGGGTCTGATGCGAGGATCTGACATGGGGGTCTGATGCGAGGATCTGACATGGGGGTCTGATGCGAGGATCTGACATGGGGGTCTGATGCGAGGATCTGACATGGGGGTCTGATGCGAGGATCTGACATGGGGGTCTGATGCGAGGATCTGACATGGGGGTCTGATGCGAGGATCTGACATGGGGCTGAGCGGGATCTGAATGGGCTGATGGAGGATCTGACATGGGGGTCTGATGCGAGGATCTGACATGGGGGTCTGATGCGAGGATCTGACATGGCGGTCTGATGCGAGGATCTGACATGGCGGTCTGATGCGAGGATCTGACATGGGGGTCTGATGCGAGGATCTGACATGGGGGTCTGATGCGAGGATCTGACATGGGGGTCTGATGCGAGGATCTGACATGGGGGTCTGATGCGAGGATCTGACATGGGGGGGGTTCTGATCTGATGATCTGCTATGGGAGGGTTCTGATCTGAAGATCTTACATGGGGGTCTGAGCATCTGACAAGGGGACCCGTTGAAAAATATTTTTTTCTTATTTTCCTCCTCTAAAACCTAAGTGCTTCTTATAAAGGAAAAATACAGCAATCACTCTGGCCTGTCTGCCCTTCCATCACTTCCTGATGTGGTCCTCATGACTAATTTAAAAAGTGAAAATCAGAGATCATATAATACATGACAATCACTTTCTAACAAAGGTAGAATCAGTCATGTACCGCACATGGTTCCAGAGCTGTTCCCATTCATTGCACTGCTAGATTTAAGCTCAAGATCAAGCTGGAAGTATAAGTGGAGTGTCTTTTCTGCTGCAGCTAAGGGTGTGTGTCCATGCTCTTCCAATCACAACTAAGGAGGCAGCTGAAGGATGAATTTGAGCATGTGTGGCTTTCACAGTAAGCCAAACAAAAAAATAAAAAATATTAAAAAAAAAATAAGGAAAACAACAAACAGCAGGTGGCGCTATACAGATATGTTTTATTGGATAACTCAGTGGCTATACTAAATTAGCCACTTTTCATGGGACAACCCCTTTAAAGAAGCAGTCCAAGGACATGTTCCTAAAGTTTATTTTAACACCATGACAGTCTTTACATGCTGTTTTTAATTAGCTGATTTCAAAATTAAAGTCAGTGTGGCAAAACTAAGACTCTAGGAGTCCTCACAATTTTAATACCAGTTTGTTGGAACATAGCATTGGAATGCAAGGGTGTATAAAGATACATATTAAATAATTGGACTCTGCATCATTTACACTACAAATTGCTTACTCTAGTTGGAGGCAAGGAGAATGGTTCATAGCTGACAGATTCCCTTTACGACAAAATTGCAGCATACATTGAAAAGCTTATACCTTTCAGCTAGAATGTGTGATTTTTATAAATCCAGTTTACAATAAAATAACATTTATCTGCTGCAATAACACACTACAGCAGAGCTATAGCATGTGAAAATTCTCTAAATGTTTCTCTTGAAAACTTAATGTACATGGCAGAGACACATGCAGGAGGCTGCAAAGTGGTGCGTGCAAACACCACTGAAGTTCCATACTATACTATGCTGTAGAGAGCACCTTGGAAACTTGCCTTTCAGTTACCAGAACCAGCTCGAGTAGGCCCATAATGCTAATATTTAAAAATTTGTCCTGGAACATTAAAATCATCATACCTTGTAAAATAACTGGAGATCCCCAATAGGTGGAGAGACTGACAGATAGTTTGGGAATTTATCTTGCAGGTGGGCAATCAACATGCCAAACTGAGTACCCCAATCTCCTAAATGATTTATCCTGTAAATGGCAAACAGAATGATCATTAAAACAAATTGTATTTATTGTTTGACATAAATGAACACTCTAAACCTTTACACTGAACATACAAATAATTCCAAAGTCCTAAAGTCCTTTCTCACTACCTTTTACAGGTTTTCCCTTCAATTATCCACAGCAAACAGGTAAGGGAAGACAAGCCCCGGATGGTACTAGAAGGATCTTGGGATAAACGGAAATAGCGAGGAGACTACGGGCACCCTCTCTGCTCCTAACACTGGATGCAGAGAAGGTGTTCGACCAGATACATTGTGGGTTCGCTTTTGCTGTTCTTTCAAGGTCCAATACTGCAAGCCATTCAAGCCCTATACTCCCATCAATCAGCTAGGGTACTAGTAAATGGTACTCTTTCGGCCTCCTTTGCCATTAAGAATGGGACAAGGCAGGGTTGCCCTTTGTCTCTTCTCTTATTCTTAATGGTGATGGAACCCTTTGCTGAGAAAATTAGAATTTCTGGAACAGTTAAAGGCATACCTGCGTGGGGGGGGGGGGGGGGGGCGCCAACACAAATTGGATCTCTTTGTCGATAATGTTATATTGCTCATGTCTGATCCCCTGGTTTCTTTGTGTTCAGCATCCTCTATTATTGTGTCCTATCTAGGAATACTATTGTGTTTTCCTCTCAGCAAACTAATCTCACAAAACTATGATACTCAGCTTACCTCACTACAAAAGGAACTAGATAAATATTCTCAAGTACGTAGAACTATCATGGTTGGGCCACATTATCATCTACAAGATGATGGTACTACCCAAAATATTATATTTTAGAACACTAGCCATAGCCTTCCCAAAAGGGTTCTTCATAGCTTTCAGCGTCAATTGTTCTCATTTATACAGTATGGAAGAAGGGATGACATCCGGTAGCAGCCTCCATTCTATATGGTCATAGGAGTAGAGGAGAAATGGGAGTTCCTAATATATAAAGTTATTACAATGAGTTACTTACTAAACAATAGAGATATTGGTGGCAACCAGATGTTACTGTACGTTGGCCTCAAACTGAGGTGGAGTTACACGAAGGAAAATCTCTTAAAGCATTACTTCTGATACATACAGTATCTCCCAATCATCCTCTACCACACTCGCCTCCTATAAAAGCTTCTATTTAGGCCTGGAAAGAGCTGGTCAAAAGATCCCAGGGGAATATACTAAAAAGGAAATATCCCTCCCGGTTGACATACTAAAGATAAGGCCGAAAAAAGACATCTGTCCATCCAGTTTGGCCTGTTTTCCTACAAGTTGATCCAGAGGAAGGCAAAAAAACCCTGTGAGGTAGAAGCCAATTTTCCCCACTTTAGGGAAAAAATTCCTTCCCGACTCCAATCAAGCAATCAGAATTAAAATAAATAAATAAGCTTACCTCTTCAGCTCTGGACGGCAGATTCACTTACTCTCCCTGGTCTTCTTCCTGCTGCGCTGTACTGTGACCTGACAGCGCACAGCGTCAGATCATTGTGCACACAGTGGGGCCAGAAGAATAGCAGGGAAGGGGACTACAGCCAGTGCAGTGATGTTCTCACCTTCGTGTGCCTCCCGCATGTTAATAACCACTTCCATAATTTAAGCGGTCATGAGCATTTGCACTGTGCTCTGGCAGGGGGACGGGGGCCACATGAAATGATCCCGCGGGCCATATGGATCGATCATCAGGTACCCTAATACACATTCTGGGAATGCCCGATCTTAGTCTCGTTATGGTCCAGTGTTTTTCCTTTTACTTCAAAATATCATCTTGACTCCAGTAACTATGACTCTGGAGCTACTTTTGTTTTCCCTAGGTATAGAACAATTCCTTTTTTAGTTTAGAAAACTTATACGCCACAAATTGTTGGCTGTGAAACTCCTAATAGCGAGACACTGGAAGTCCCCTGAGGCCCTGAATGTTCATTGTCTAATAGAAATTATCTTGACCAACTATGTATATGAACGATTATTGGCACTCCGGCGACAGTCATTAGGTTCATTCCTTAAACAATGGAACCCTTGGATTAAATGTCACCCTCTAGGGTCACTCAATAACTACTGACTACAGAGATGTCTCTAGGCTTCCATTTGGTTGGAGATCTTTTCTTTAAAGTTTGATTAGTTTTTGTTTGTTTTTTTTAATATGTATTCTGCTACATTATGATACATAATATTGTACTTCATGATTATCTATTCCTATATGTATGCTCTTGCTAGAACTGTTGGGCAAAATTTCTTATTTTTCTCCTCTAAAATCACATGGTCAGGTGTGTCTTACAGAGCAAGAACATAATAAGGCAGACTGACAAACAGATGAAAGTGAAGGGAGGGGAAGAGGGAGGTGAAACTGGGAATTTCAGCATATCATCACAGAGATATGGACAAATGCTAGAAATTGACATGGGGAAAACAACATTCCTAGTACTGGGGAAGCAGCCAATGGCAGGCAGTGACGAGCCTCCATAGCATCGTTGTGAAACATTTTTTCATTGTCAGTTTCCAAGAGCTATGACTTATTTTTCCATTTATGTAGCTGGATGAGGGCTTGTTGTTTGTAGGACAAGCTGTAGTTTTTAATCGTGTAATTTTGGGGTACACATAACTTACTCTAACTTTTATTAATTCTTTCAGAGAGAGGGAAAAAACCAATACTGCCACTGAGTTTTTACTTTATACATTTTTTGGCACAAATAAACACGATAACTTTATTCTCTGGGTCAGGACGATTTTGCACTGCCACATCCCAAGACCCATAACTGTTTTAGATTTCTTTCTACAGAGCTGTGTGGGCGCTTGATTGTTGTGGGATGACTTGTTTTCATTGCTATCATAACACGTTTTAATCACTTTTTATTTCATTTTTTTTTTTTACAACCAAGAAAAAAGCAGCAATTCTGGAATTTTTTAGGTTGTTTTTTTATGGCATTCACCATATGGGATAATTTGCATATTTACATGTGGAGAATTTATTTGAGCAATTTTTTACATTAAAAAGCTTTTTTTATGGAAAAGGTATATTTTTTATTGGAATTTATTTAACTCTTAGGATAACAGTTTTTTTTAATTCATTTTTGCGGTTTCATTTTTCTTCCCCATCTTCCTTAAACCATAACTTTTTTATTTTCCATTAACATATCCATATGAGGGCTTAGTGTTCTTTGCATGTTTCTAACTAATCAAATATAACAGCTTTTCCATGCACTTTCTGCTTCTACAGTTGCTGCTTTCTCAGATTTCACTGAGGGTCACATGACCTGTGATGTCAGCTTCTCTCCTTGCTCTGCTGATGTTTTGTGCACAAGCCTGAGAGATCAGATAAGAGTCTGTACACGAGATGTCACTGTGCTGGCCACGCCCCCCTGCACTGCCGGCTGCTGCTGCTCTCTTCCTAGATTTCTTTTTAAAACAAATGTTTTTTTACATCACCATATTCTAACCCCCATAAGTTTTTATAGTTCTATCTAATGAGCTGTGTGGGAAATCTGTCATTTTTATCGATACCATTTTGGTGTGTGTGACTTTTTAACCACATTTTATTACATTTGTTGAGTAACAGATTAAAAAAAATGTCGAAATGGCTATTTTGACCCTTTTTTCCATTACAGCATTTGCCACCTGCTGGCCAAAATAATAATTGCAGCTTCAATACCCTGGGTCTCTTCAGAGAGATCCAGCGTACTGAATTCAATTACAGACATCTGATTGGCTGCCGGTAAGAAGCCCGGAAGCACCAGCTTTTGGGTTTTTGAGCTTTTAAATGGTGTGATCACGGCATCTAAAGGCTTTAATGACCGTGTTCAGCATTACTGCCGGTCACAGTCATTAGTCGTGGGTCTCTGCTGTTTGAAACTAGCGAGCGGGCACCATGTTTTCCCAATGCTCCAGCACCGTACATGTACAGTGACAGCAACTAAAGGGTTAATAAATGTTAGTAAACTAGTAATAAAGTAGGTGATCTTTTGAACTCTTCTAAAATATACTGGACTGCACTATTCCTACAGTACATTGTATTTTAATGTCAGCGCTACATTGACATTGACCAGCAGACTGCGCCAGAGAGGCACAGTTTGATGGGAAATGATGGAGGCAGACCTGGGCCTACACTAGGCCCTAACCTGCAATCACAGGCAAAGGAACCCCGCAATCATGTGCGGGGTGCTGATAGGATACAGAGGGTTACTAAACCTCAAACCCTGAATATTTAAGAAAGTAAAAGTAAGATTTTCTTAGCAGAAGATCTAAGCTTACTAAATTATTGAGCAATTAATTAGTGCGAAGAATTATTATGTGACTAAATGAAAAGGAAAATTCTACCATCTCACTTATTTTCATCTGTTAACAACTTCCAGACCAGACCATTTATCCCCCCACCCCTCCACCTTCCTGACCAGGTCTATTTTTGCAAATCTGACATTTTTCACTTTATGTGGTAATAACTTGAATGCTTTTACTTATCTAAGGCTACTTACACTAGCGGCACAGCTGTCTGGCAGGCTGTTCCGGCGGGTTAACAGCCTGCCAGATCCATGCTGCCGCTAGTGCACGTGTGCGGCCGGAACTATGCTCCGGTGCCATTCACTATAATGAGGTTGGGCCGGAGTTCCAGCCGCAGCACAGTAAACATGCCGAGAGGCGGCCGGATTAAAATTAGGACATCACAACTCTGCCTCAAAAATATTATAAAAGAGCACATCAAACACAATATATCACAAAAATGTCCCCCACAAAAAGGGGACAAGAAATATACACATACATACACATATACACATTGCCTTTGAATCCAGAGGAAAAAAACAGACTGGTTTGCGTTTCCCACTTATAAAAGCAGAGATAATACGCGAGTTTGAGCGTTCGCGTGTTTGACTTTTAGTGTGTGGTTGAATTAAGTGTGTGACTTTAGATTGCGTGACTTCAGATTCGGGAACTTTAAAAGGGATTACAGTAAGTCTTTCCATATCATTGTATTGTATTTTTTCGCTTTTGCTTGTGTAATCCCCATTAGAATGGCTTCCATCATTGACAGCGCAGTCCAGTGCACATCTTGTCTGATGTATGCAGTCCTGGAACAGCCGTTTAAGGGTGCATATATTTGTTCAAAATGTGAGCAAATTGTCCGCTTGGAATCGCACATCGTGTATCTAAGCGGGCGAATTTCAACGCTGAGAAGCACTGACAATTTGGAAAAGAGTTTGCTGCTCAGTGAGAAAGCACTCTATGGGGTAGATGTGGGGGAGGGTGGTAGTGAGGAGGCCCAGGAAAGTGAGGTAGCTAGCTGGGTAACAGAAAGCGGGTTAGAGGGAAAAGTGCCAGGGAGGCTAGCCCTGATCTGACACACCCCAACAAGTTTGCAAGTTTGGCAGATGAGGGGGATGTTACTTCAGGGAGAACACTGCTGCAGCCGGACACTTCCTCTGCCAGTCAGGGGAATGTCAGCTCCAGTAAGCAGGGGGCCAGGAGAGCAGGGCAGGCCAGACAGGTGCTGGTAGTGGGCGACTCCATTATTAGGGGTACAGAGAGGGCAATCTGTCACAAAGACCGGGATCGTCGGACGGTGTGCTGCCTTCCAGGCGCTCGAGTTTGGCACATCGTGGATCGGGTTGACAGATTACTGGGAGGGGCTGGAGAAGATCCAGCAGTCATGGTCCATATCGGTACCAATGACAAAGTTAGAGGTAGGGGGAGTGTCCTTAAAAATGATTTTAGGGATCTAGGGCATAAGCTTAGGGCAAGGACCTCCAAGGTAGTGTTTTCCGAAATACTGCCTATACCACGAGCCACACAAGAAAGGCAGCGGGAGATTAGGGAGGTAAACAAGTGGCTCAAGAACTGGTGTAGGAAGGCGGGGTTTGGGTTCCTGGAGAACTGGGCCGACTTCTCTGTCGGCTACAGGCTCTACCGTAGGGATGGGCTGCACCTCAATGGGGAAGGGGCAGCTGTTTTGGGGGAGAAGATGGCTAGAAGGCTGGAGGAGTGTTTAAACTAGGGACTGGGGGGGAGGGTAACTACATTATAGGAGGGGAAGATAGTGCAGATAGAGACCTGGGGCAAGGTAATGGAACTGGGGGAGGAATGGAAGGAGGAACTAGAACAGATCAGAAAGAAAGGTGTAGGGTTAGAAATATACATCAACCTCTTAATTGTATGTACACTAATGCCAGAAGCCTAGCTAATAAAACTGGTGAACTGGAATTAGTGATGTGTGAGGAGGACTATGACATAGTGGGAGTAACTGAGACATGGCTGGATGATAGCTATGACTGGGCAGTTAATGTACAGGGTTACAATCTTTTTAGAAAGGATCGTCAAAACCGGAGAGGGGGAGGGGTCTGCCTTTATGTAAAGTCATGCCTAAAGCCCACACTCCGGGAAGATATAAGTGAGAGACATACAGATGTGGAGTCACTGTGGGTAGAAATAAATGGAGCCAAAAACAATAAAATACTACTAGGGGTTTATTATAAACCACCCAATATATCAGAGACCACAGAAAATCTACTTCTAAATGAAATAGACGAGGCGGCAAATCATAATGAGGTCGTTATTATGGGGGACTTCAACTACCCAGATATAGACTGGGAAACTGAAACCTGTACATCTCATAAAGGAAAACAGGTTCTTGGAAATAATCAAAGACAATTACCTTTCCCAACTGGTTCAGGACCCCACTAGAGGGACGGCCATACTGGACTTAGTATTAACCAATAGACCTGACAGAACAACAGGTGTGCAGGTTGGGGGACACCTGGGAAACAGTGACCATAACATAATAACCTTCCAATTGTCATTCAAAAGAGCGTTTCTTCAGGGAGGAACAAAAATACCAAACTTCAAAAAAGCAAAATTTAGCCAACTAAGAGAGGCCATAGCCCTAACTAACTGGGACAAAGTCCTCAAAAATAAAAATACAGCCACAAAATGGGATATTTTTAAAAGCATCCTAATATCTAATTGTGAGAGGTACATACCATATAGGAATAAAATAATAAGAAACAAGAAAAAACCAATGTGGATAAATAGAACTGTAAAGAAAGCAATAAATGACAAAAAGAAAGCATTTAAATCACTAAAACAGGAGGGGAGTGAGGAAGCATTGAAAAACTATAAGGAAAAAAATAGAATATGTAGCAGAGAGCGATGAGGAGAAAGCGAAGCTACTAAATAACTTTTTCTCCACTGTATTCACTGAGGAAAATAAAATGTCAGATGAAATGCAGAGTATAAAAGTAAATTCCCCTTTAAAAGTGTCCTCTCTGACCCAGGAAGAGGTGCAGCAACGTCTTAAAAATATTAAAATAGACAAATCACCAGGACCGGATGGCATACACCCCCGTATCCTAAGAGAATTAAGTAATGTAATCGACAGACCCTTATTTCTGATATTTAAGGACTCTATACTGACGGGGAGTGTTCCACAGGATTGGCGCATAGCAAATGTGGTGCCAATATTCAAAAAGGGTCCAAAAACAGAGCCTGGAAACTATAGGCCGGTAAGTTTAACTTCTGTTGTGGGTAAACTGTTTGAAGGTTTTCTGAGAGATGCTATCTTGGAGTACCTCAATGAAAATAAGCAAATAACTCCATATCAGCATGGCTTCATGAGGGATCGGTCATGTCAAACCAATTTAATCAGTTTCTATGAGGAGGTAAGTTCTAGACTTGACCGCGGCGACTCAATGGATGTCGTATATTTGGACTTCTCCAAAGCGTTTGACACGGTACCACATAAAAGGTTAGTATACAAAATGAGAATGCTTGGCCTGGGAGAAAATGTCTGTATGTGGGTAAGTAACTGGCTTAGTGATAGAAAACAGAGGGTGGTTATTAACGGTACATACTCAGATTGGGTCACTGTCACTAGTGGGGTACCACAGGGGTCTGTATTGGGTCCTATTCTCTTCAATATATTTATTAATGATCTTGTAGAAAGCTTGCACAGTAAAATATCAATTTTTGCAGATGACACTAAACTGTGTAAAGTAATTAACACAGAGGAGGACAGTGCACTGCTACAGCAGGATCTGGATAGACGGGAGGCTTGGGCAGAAAAGTGGCAGATAAGGTTTAACACTGACAAATGTAAGGTTATGCATATGGGAAGGAATAATGCAAGTCACCAGTACATACTAAATGGTAAAGCATTGGGTAACTCTGACATGGAAAAGGACCTAGGAATTTTAGTGAACAGCAAACTAAGCTGCAGAAACCAGTGTCAGACAGCTGCTGCCAAGGCCAATAAGATAATGGGTTGCATCAAAAGAGGCATAGATGCCCGTGATGAGAACATAGTCCTGCCACTTTACAAATCACTAGTCAGACCACATATGGAGTACTGTGTACAGTTCTGGGCTCCTGTGAACAAGGAAGACATAGCAGAGCTGGAGAGGGTTCAGAGGAGGGCAACTAAAGTAATAACTGGAATGGGTGGACTACAGTACCCAGAAAGATTATCAAAATTAGGGTTATTCACTTTAGAAAAAAGACAACTGAGGGGAGATCTAATAACTATGTATAAATATATCAGAGGTCAGTACAGAGATCTCTCCCATCATCTATTTATCCCAAGGACTGTGACTGTGACGAGGGGACATCCTCTGCGTCTGGAGGAAAGAAGGTTTGTACATAAACATAGAAGAGGATTCTTTACGGTAAGAGCAGTGAGACTATGGAACTCTCTGCCTGAGGAGGTGGTGATGGTAAGTTCACTAAGAGAGTTCAAGAAGGGCCTGGATGTATTTCTGGAGGGTAATAATATTACAGGTTATAGTTACTAGAGATGGGTCCTTGATCCAGGGAGTTATTCTGATTGCCTGACTGGAGTCGGGAAGGAATTTTTCCCCCTAAAGTGAGGAAAATTGGCTTCTACCTCACAGGGTTTTTTTTTGCCTTCCCCTGGATCAACTTGTAGGAAAACAGGCTGAACTGGATGAACAGATGTCTTTTTTCGGCCTTACAAACTATGTTACTATGTTACACAAATTACACAAGACACAAAAACAGACAGGACATGTCCTATCTTTTTCAGAATTGAGGCATGGATCAGAAACCCACAGAAGTGCTTCCGTGGGCTTTTGGGTCCGTGCCTCCACAAGGCAAAAGATAGGATATGTCCTATCTTTTGCCATATCATGCAGATCGCGGACCCATTCAAGTCAATGGGTCCACATCCGCAAACGTAGTGCACACGTTCTGTTCAATACATAATTTTACAAAAGGAACATGTCCTATTCTTGTCAGTTTTGTGAACAAGAATAGGCAGTTCATACAGACGGCCGAACATGCAATTTCGCATAATGTGGAAGGCATTCGGCCAGTATCCATGTTTTGCGGGTCTGCAATTGGCAGAGTCCTAAGGCATAAGGCTGAGTTCACAAGTGACAAAGTCCAGTGAAAAAAAAAATGCCAAAAAACCACCTCAGGTTACATGCATTTTTTGATGCACAAAAGCCAGCAGATTTTAACCTTTCCATTGAGCAAGAAAATCTGATGTAATAATTGACATGCTGTGGATTTCAAATCTGTAATACAGCAGCTTCTTCTGCATTTTTTTATGCAGCATGTGGAAATTTTCCTCCAATTTCGGTACTGTACAATGCTGTTGATTTCCCATCTCAAATCCACAGCATTTCAGTCATATATGAACATACCTAAAGCTGTACATTATATATAAATACAGACAAAAAAAATAGGATAGATACTATAGATAGATATTGATTTTGACATTTACTGGAAAAAAAAGCATGAAAGAAATGTGTTATGTGCACTTTACAGTACTCACTTTATATATTTTATTATTTATATACAAACTTTTTATATTATTACTATGACTGGATGTCAAAGTACCCCTGCTCCTAGAGGCTCCGTTTGCCCACCTTGAAAAAGGCCTCTTTTTTCTTGATTGACAGGGCCAGGCAGCTCGCTCCATCTGCTGTCGGCCCTGTCCGCGATCCAAATCCCACGCCTGCGCCGTGCGTCCTTCATTCAGCGCAGTGAGGAAGCCGGGAGCCTGGCAGCCTGCTATACTCACTCCGCCTGCACCGAATGAAGGACGCACAGCTGCAAGCAGGTGGCAGGTCAACATAAGAAATGAGCAATTCTAGTACCATTATGGATCTACTGTATATGAAACCTAACGACAGAATAGAATAAATTAACAGAATAAAAAAAAAAAAATTAGTGAGTGTTGTAGCCTCACACACAAGCTACAAAACCATAAAAAAAGTCAAAAAAATAAATTAAAAAAAACATTAAAAAAGTTAAACATCATGAGCATTACAACGTCCAAAAACGCCTGCACTATTAAAATATAAAAATAGTTTTCCAATACGGCTAATGGCGTAACTGAAAAAAGGGTCAAAATGGCCTCTTCGCCATTTTTCATTGCTTCTCTTACCCGAAAAAATGTAATAAAATGTGATCAAAAAGTCACACACTCCAACATGGTTTCAATAAAAACTACAGATCGTCCTGCAAAAAATGAGCCCCCATACAGCTCAGGAGATATAACAATAATAAAAGGGGTCAAAATATGTGACGTAAAAAAAAATTCTTTAAGGATGCAGACTTTTTCCTGTGTCCAGTGTAGAAAGTATCTTCTAAAACCTGGCAGTAGGTTTAAAAGTTGATTTTAAGTCCATCTTCAAACACAAAAAGGTCCAACTAGCCCATCTTTAATAATACCAGTCTATAGCAATAACCCACCAACACCTTGTTGGTGTCTAGTTCAAGTTGAACTCTGTGCCCATTATTGATCCAGCCACAGGCCCATACATCTGGTCTATTAGGAGTCACTCTCATGTCATTGGTCCATACAACCTTTGAAGAATCTGGCCCAGTCTTGATGTTCAATGTATGTGTTTTGTTCAGTGGTAGTCAGGTTTCAGGCTTTTTTTTTTACCCTGGTCATGTCTCTGAGCACTGAACACCTTGTACTTCTGGGCACTCCAGGGAGGCTGCAGTTCTGGGATATTTCAGCACTGGAGAATAATGGGTTCCTGGTTGTGTCATGTTTGATTGTTCTCAAATCTTTGGCAGTTAAAGGGAGTATTTCACCAATATAACTAAGAGCACTGCCCTACATAAGATTGCATACATATCCCAGACATACCTGTGTGCACTTTGTGTCTGCATTACATGTCCAGGAAAAGTACTTTTATTCTGAAGGAAAACAGTTCCCAAGTGCCCAGTTCTGCTGCTGCAAGTGCCCAACGCAAACCAGACTGAAGAAGGGAGGGCTGCTTTAGCTGCTCATATCTTGGGATTGGTAGCAGATAGAAAAATGGCTCTGACTTTCTTTGAAAGCTGGCATTCCAACCTTTCAAATGATACCACAGCATTTTATCCATTATATCAGAAGATACAGCTGTTAGAAATCCAGTCGGGAGAGAAAGCTGTTTTTACTTTCACTTTCAGCTGGGCACTTGGGAGCCGTTTTCCAGCAGAATAACGGCTCATGCACACGACCGGTGCCGGCCCGCAATACACGGGCACCGGGCGTGTGCAGCCCGCATCAGGGATTGCGGAACCATTCACTCAATGGGTCCTCAATCCAGGAGATGCGGAACAGAGGCACGGATTGGAAAACCACAGAACTACTACGGTGTGCTGTACGGTCTGGTCATGCCTCCGCACCACAAGAAAAGTAGCGCAAGCACTACTTTTTTGCGGTTCGGACCGTCGGATGCGGATCCCATACAAATGAATGGGTCCGCGATCCAAATCCGGAGCCCCACTGTCAGTCCCCGTGCATCGTGGAACGCAAATTACGGTCCACAGTACAGGCACTGACTGCACTCGTGTGCATGAGCCCTAAAAGTGCTTTTTCTGAACATGGAATACAGACACACAGTGCACACAGGTATGTTTGGGATGTGTGTGCAATCTTCTGTGGGGCATTGCTGTTATATAGGTAAAAATGAGGTGACAGATTAATTTGTGTCCTTTTTTTCCTCAACATGTTTCTTGTGACCCTGTTGACTATTTGATGCCTCTGTGATCACGTCCCAATATATTAGCAGTTTCAAGAGTGCTGCATCCCTCTGAAATACTTTTTTGAAAGAATTTTTAACTTTTCAGTTAAAAGTTAAATCTCTTTCTGGCCCAATTTCCAGAGGAAAACAAGTTGCCTAATTATGCACCACACCTTGATATAGAGTCTTGATCTCCTTAGGCAAAACCTTCCCTCACTACACATCACCTGATCTGCTTCAATCCAATAAGCATTTAATCAGCTTGGAGTAAAAAAAATGTGCATAAAATGATATGGTCAAAATACTCACTAGCCTTATAATTATGCACATAATGCAGTGCTCACAATAGTTAGCTCTATTTATTACAAAAAAAAAAAAACATCTTCTTACTAATTTACCAAATAGTCTTACCGGAGTACATCGTGTCCAACAAATTCAAATAATCGGCATATGCTGTCTCCTATAATGGTAGAGCGTAAATGACCCACATGCATTTCTTTGGCAATATTTGGAGAAGAAAAATCAACGACAACCTGAAACAAAAGTTTTACATTAATTAGGAATTGCCACCTTCCTGTTGGGAAGCCTTCCTCTCATTCATCCAGAATCAAATTTTGGAGATTATTGTGAATGTCCCTTCGTTGAAAGAATGAAGAACCCAAAACTCAGGCCCTTGTTCTAGCCTTAGCTCTTATACTGCTGCTTGACTAAGGATGGAGTGCTGCAAGTGAGGATTCATTTCACTTAATTATTGAGGTAAATGGGAGCAGAGCTGCATTGGGCTTTGCCACTACACAATGGACAAAGCAATGGATGGAAGTTCCAGTGCCTGGTTCCAGCATCTGAGCTCCTGCAAACAGCTGATCTATCCTTCAGCTCAATGAAGCATAAGATTATGGGACATAATACCGATAGAAATCTATGGATACAAAAAGACATTTTTCTCTGATAAGATATATTTAAAAGATTCTTATATTCACCTGTACTGTTGAATTTTGCAAAGATTGTTGAAAGCACAGTGACTATTTCAGTCCCAAATAAACCTTTAAGTTCTTCTGAAACAAGCTATTTTTCTTTCTCAACCACTTTTGCAGGCTAGCATGGGGTTTCTTAAGGGAGTCTGGATGCGTTTTGGCGTAGATCACACACTTCATGACTTGAAAACAGGACATGTCACCAGAAATCTGAAAGCACCATGTTTTAGGGCAGGGGTGCACAACCTTTTTTGGTCTGGGGGCCGCATTGTCATATCTCTCTATTTCAAGGGGCCGCAAATAAAAAAGAAATAAAAACGTAGATCGTTATTACAAGCCAATGCAAAGTGAATCCGGAGGAAAGATCACTATCATAGTCATTCCGCCTTCATTCAGTTCTATTGATTATTGGTAGTCCATCCCTAATTACAGAGGGAGATGTGCTGCCGATAATTGTAAACCTAAATAGGAAGAAATTAGGACTATGCACACCTAAAATATTATGAGGTGCAGTGGTACAGTGGGGAAAAAAAGTATTTAGTCAGCCACGACTTAAAAAGATGATAGAGGCCTGTAATTGACATCATAGGTAGACCTCAACTAGGAGAGGCAAAATGAGAAAACAAATCCAGAAAATCACATTGTCTGACTTTTAAAGAATTTATTTGCAAATTATGGTGGAAAATAAGTATTGGGTCACCTACAAACAAGCAAGATTTCTGGCTCTCACAGACCTGTAACTTTTTCTTTAAGAGGCTCCTCTGTCCTCCACGCATTACCTGTAGTAATGGCACCTGTTTGAACTTGTTATCAGTATAAAAGACACCTGTCCACGACCTCAAACAGTCACACTCCAAACTCCACTATGGTGAAGACCAAAGTGCTGTCAAAGGACACCAGAAACATTGAAAGAAAATTGTAGACCTGCACCAGGCTGGGAAGACTGAATCTGCAATAGTCAAGCAGCTTGGTGTGAAGAAATCAAGTGTGGGAGCAATAATTAGAAAATGGAAGACATACAAGACCACTGATCATCTCTCTCGATGAGGGGGCTCCACACAAGATCTCACCCCTTGGGGTCAAAATGATCACAAGAACCGTGAGCAAAAATCCCAGAACCACACGGTGGAACCTAGTGAATGACCTGCAGAAAGCTGGGACCAACGTAACAAAGGCTACCGTCAGTAACACACTACGCCGCCAGGGACTCAGATCCTGCAGTGGAAAACGTGTCCCCCTGCTTAAAGGGAACCTGTCAGCTCCGAAACACCACCTGAGCTAGACTAAGCGGTGTATAGTGTAAGTGATGCTGAATCCGAATATGTAAGTTTTATCTTCATACTCACTTCCATTCTGACTCTGTGCTCCCACAAACCAGCAGTAAAATGCACTCACTGGACTCCAGTTCTCACTCACATAATGGAGAGGACTCAAAGAAGAGTCCTGTCAATGTATTTTACTGCTGGTTTGTGGGAGCACAGCGTCAGAATGGAAGTGAGTATGAAGATAAAACTAACATATTCGGATTCAGCACCAGTTACACTATACAACACTTACTCTAGTTCAGGGGGTGTTTTGGAGCTGACAGGTTCCCTTTAAGCCAGTACATATCCGGGCCCATCTGAAGTTTGCTAGAGAGCATTTGTATGTTCCAGAAGAGTATTGGGAGAATGTCATATGGTCAGATGAAACCAAAGTAGAACTGTTTGGTAGAAACACAACTCGTCGTGTTTGGAGGAGAGTGAATGCTAAGTTGCATCCAAAGAACACCACACCTACTGTAAAGCATGGGGGTGGCAACATTATGCTTTGGGGCTGTTTCTCTGCAAAGGGACCAGGACGACTGATCCATGTACATGAAAGAATGAATGGGGTCATGTATCGTGAGATTTTGAGTGCAAACCTCCTTCTATCACCAAGGGCATTGAAGATGAAACGTGGCTGGCTCTTTCAGCATGACAATGATCCCAAGCACACCGCCAGGGCAACGAAGGAGTGGCTTCGTAAGAAGCATTTCAAGGTCCTGGAGCGGCCTAGCCAGTCTCCAGATCTCAACCCCATAGAAAACCTTTGGAGGGAGTTGAAAGTCCGTGTTGCCCAGCGACAGCTCTAAAACATCACTGCTCTAAAGGAGATCTGCATGGAGGAATGGGCCAACATACCAGCAACAGTGTGTGCCAACCTTGTGAAGACAGAAAACGTTTGACCTCTGTCATTGCCAACAAAGGATATATAACAAAGTATTGAGATGAACTTTTGTTATTGACCAAATACTTATTTTCCACCATAATTTGCAAATAAATTCTTTAACCCTTTCAGTCCCGGAGGTTTTTTTCGGTTTTGCGTTTTCGTTTTGTGCTCCCTGCCTTCAAACAGCCATGACTGTTTTATTTTTTTGTTCACATAGCTGTATGAGGGCTTGTTTTTTGCGGGAAAGCTGTATTTTCCAATGCCACCATTTAATATTGCATATGGTGTAGTGGGAAGCGGGAAAAAAATTCCAAATTGGGTGAAATTGAAAAAAACAAAAAAAACAAACGCTACAGTTCTATGGGTTTTTTATTTACAGCATTCGATGTTCATTAAAACTGACCAGTTGCTTTCATTCTACTGGTCATTACGAATCCAGCGATACCTAATATGTATAGTTTTTCCTGCATTTTGATAGTGATAAAATAATTATAAAGTTGAATATTTTTTTATTTTTTTTTGTAGTCATATCTTGACCCCTATAACTTTTTGGTATTTTGGGTGATCTGAACTTTTTATTGATACCATTCTGGGGTGTGTATGACTTTTGGATCACTTTTTAATTTTTTTTAAAAAAAAAAAAGCGACAAAAAACAGATTTTGACGCTTTTTTCTGCCACACAATTCGCCATATTGGAATTTTTTTTTAAATATTTTAAAAGTATGGGCGTTTTTCGGTCACGGAGATACCCATGATGTCTATATTTATTGTTATTTATTTTTTAATTATACGGAAAGGGGGGTGATTTGAACTTTTTGAACAATTTGCTCATTTCTTATCCTGGCCTGCCATCTAGTGGCCAGATTAAGAATTGCACTTTGAAAGCTGTAAACCTCATCAGCGAGGTTTACAGCTTTCAGATCGTGTACAGACACCCCCATTTGACCACACGGGGCGTCTGTACACCACCCGGAAGCAAACATTTCCGGGTTTTTGCGCTACTAGATGCCGTGATCTCATGACGGAAGAGGAAACCGCCGTTGGCGGTAAGTACCCGCAAGTCTCTGCTGTTAGAAACAGCAGAGACTTGCCGGCCATGACGCCCGCCGCACGTGCGAGCGGGCGCCATGTGTCCGCATCGCCCCAGCGCCGTACATGTACGGCGGCGGTATAGAAAGGGTTAAAAATCAGACAATGTGATTTTCTGGATGTTTTCTCATTTTGTCTCTATATTTGAGGTCTACCTATGATGTCAATTACAGTCCTCTCTCATCTTTTTAAGTGGGAGAACGTGCACAATTGGTGGCTGACTAAATACTTTTTTTCCCCACTGTATATGGGTTTTAGCCCATCAATACCTTAGACAGCAAACCACGCACACTGTTCACGTATTATGCAAAAAGTAGGTTTATTGTGGTACAGTAGTAGTGCGGTAGTGCGACAAGAAAAAATAATAATATTGCAACTATGGTACAATTCAAGAAAGTAGTGCCACAGAAGTAGTGGTGCAATTACAATTGAGTACAAATGTATGCTCTTGAATCCAAGAGTCAATCCGGAATGCCTTTTATTGCAGGTAACTGCTATCTGGTAACAGTACCAGATACTAGTTAGCAGTTACCTGCAACAAATGGCAACCGCCAACTATTTATTGTACCATACTTGCACTATTATTACTATTTTTTCTTGTTGCACTAATTTTGTGACGTGTACCACAATAAACCTACATTTTGCATAGTACGTGACGAGTGTCCATGGTGTGTTCTCTAAGATAATTGTATCATTCATCCTGATAAAATAAGCAAATCAGACGACAAACGAGCGATTTTTTGTTTATCGACTGATCAGGTGCAATACTATATCAGCCAGATATAACATATGAGTGTTCCTACGAACACTTGTTCCCAGAAATTGTCCCGAATATCATACTGCAACATGGCCTATGAGACCAAAGAGTTATACTTACCTGCTCCCCGCTGCTCTGGTCCTCTGCACTGCCTCCATCTTCCAGCCCCATGCTGTTTACAGTTGGCAGTACATGGCCATGGTCACATGCACCTATCCAGCCAATGACTGGCTTCAGTGGTGATGTGGCACAAGCAACATGTCACTGCTGAAGCCTGTCATTGACCGGAGCAGTGTATGTGACCATGGCTATGCACTGCCAGGTGTAAACAGCGCAAGGACCGGGAGATGGAGGCAGCAAGGGCAGCATAGAGGACCAGAGCAATGGAAAGCCGGTAAGTATGAAACTTCTATTTCAGGGACCATGCTGCAGGAACTTGTTAAAAATCATTATTACCAGAAAAGTGGCAACATTTCCCTTGATCCTGTCTCCTATATCAGCGTTTTCCTTCATTGATAGCGCTCAATGGTTATTACCGCCTCCTACCCGCAGTTATAGGGGCCCTGCAGTAACCAGTAAGTACATTAACTTACTAGCGGGGAAGGCGCTCATTGGTTAACCCTTTAATTACCAGGCTTGACCAGACACATTTTTGTGATTTAGTGCAAGGGTTTCAAACGATCTTATTTGTTGGACTACCAAAATAATATTTGCAACAATTTTTTACGTGACACATAGGGCTTTATAATTTATTCTTTAGTGGTTTTATTTGAGGGAAACTGTACGAAACAGTTTAAAAATTTTTTTTTTTCAAACTATAGCTTTAAACTATAGCTTTAAAGCTTTAAAAATGCAAACTGACACCAAAATAAATTATTATAATTTGTTCCCTATTTTGTGTAGGCAGTTTTGTTATATAATATGTATATTATATGTAGATAATATGGATAGTATGTGTATGTTTCAAGTAAATGTTTTTTTTTTTTTTTAATATGTTTTTTTATTTTTTTTAGCTTAAGTTTTAATATATTTCTGCTACATGATATGCCCCCAAGAGGTCATAAAAAGACCTTTTGGGGGACACAAACATTTTTTTCTAATTTTGCACCTTTTCCTTTTTATTTTTTACTTTTATTTGTATTTTATTAATATTCTTTTTTTTTTTTTTTTTTATAAATGGCTTATTACTTATGCCACATAATATGTTCCCCAAGAATTCATAAAAAAGACTGTTGGGGGGAAAATGAACACTTTTTTTCTTTTCTTTGTTTTTTTGAAAAAAAAATTTAAATATATTTTTGCAACATAATATGTTCCCAAAAGGGTCATAAAAGACTGTTGGGGGACAGTGAACACTTTTATTTTACACTTTTTCATTTTTAATTTTTTATGATTTTCAATTTTTTTGCCACATTTTATTTCTTTTGTTTCTCATATTTTATTTAGTTTTACCTTTTTTAAAGGGGTTGTCCGGGTTCAGAGAAGAACCCGGACATACCTGCAATTTCACCCAGGCAGCCCGCCTGAAGAGGGCATCGGAGCATCCTATGCTCCGATGCCCTCCTTTGCCCTGCGCTAATTAGCGCAGGGCAAAGGAATTTCGCCGGGTTCCGGTGACGTACCGGTCCCTGCCGGGCAGAGGCTTCCGCCCGGCAGTGAGTCGGTGACGTCATCGGCGCTGATGGACAGGCTTCAGCGCTGCCCTAGCCAGTAAAACGGCTAGGGCAGCGCTAAAGCCGGCCCATTAAGGCCGGTGACGTCACCGAACTCACTGCCGGGCGGAAGTACCCGCCCGGCAGCGAGTATTTACAAAACAAGAGACCTTGCCCTGCGCGATCTAGCGCAGGGCAAGGGGGGGGCATCGGAGCATGAGATGCTCCGATGTCCTCTTCAGGCAGGCTGCCTGGGTGAAATTGCAGGTATGTCCGGGTTCTTCTCTGAACCCGGACAACCCCTTTAAATAATTTTTTTTAACTTGTTTTTTATATATTTTTTTTCCACATAATTTGTCCCCAAGAGGTCACTGAAAGACCTTTGGGAGACAATAGATTTTTTTTGCACTATTTCCACTGTAACTGAGGCATCCAAAGGAGCCCCAGTCACAGCGGAAACCAGCCTGCTGTGGGGGCATTGTAACAGGCAGAGCTGATCAGGGTCTCGGGACCCTGCAGCTCTGCTGTCCTCTACCCCAAGCCCTGTACAAACTGTACAGCGCTCTGCTCACCTATCTAAGAAGGCAGAAGCACTGATAAACCGCTTCTGCCTTCTCCTTGGCAGCCGGTGGACCTGTCCTGCTCAAGTGCAGGAGCAGGAACTGTCATCCATCGTTATGCGGTACTTCAAACAGAAACACAGGGGCTGCAAAACTTGGCTCTGGGGCCCGCGGGTTGTGCACCTGTAGAAGGAAGTGTGGGCACGACCCAAAATATGTATATGTATGCAGGCTTGCCCTTTTAATAGGTGTGCATATATATGCATATGTGAATGGGCTTTTCTGGCCCAGAGGGCACAAAGTGACCCCATCCTGGGGGTCTGGGGCCCCACAAGTCCATGGGCCTTAGATGCCCTTTAACAGACATATTGTAATTGGCCCCATGCCCAGATTACTCTGGGTATATGTATATACATGGATATAGGCAGGTATGCCCCAGAGTGTGTGCCTGTATCTACATATATACCTACGTATATATATGGCCCCCTGATCCTTCCATATTTATAGAGATACATGTACATATGCCCCCAATATTATATGCATGTATCTATATACACATATATCCTAATACATATAGATATATGTATATATGCCCCAAAATTATATACATGTATCTAAAGTACAGACCAAAAGAGGTAGTCACCTGAAATGGTTTTCACTTCACCGGTGTGCCCTGTCAGGCTTAATAAGTGGGATTTCTTGCCTTACAAATGGGGTTGGGACCATGAGTTGTGTTGGGCAGAAGTCAGGTGGATACACAGCTGATAGTCCTACTGAATAGACTGTTAGCTGCTTTTTTTTGCCATAATACAAATTCTAAGTAAAGAAAAACAAGTGGCCATCATTACTTTAAGAAATGAAGGTCAGTCAGTCCGAAAAATTGGGAAAACTTTGAAAGTGTCCCCAAGTGCAGTCGCAAAAACCAAGCGCTACAAAAAAACTGGCTCACATGAGGACCGTCCCAGGAAAGGAAGGCCAAGAGTCACCTCTGCTGCGGAGGATAAGTTCATCCGAGTCACCAGCCTCAGAAATCGCAGGTTAAGAGCAGCTCAGATTAGAGTCCAGGTCAATGCCACACAGAGTTCTAGCAGCAGACACATCTCTACAACTGTTAAGAGGAGACTGTGTGCAGCAGGCCTTCATGGTAAAATAGCTGCTAGGAAACCACTGCTAAGGACAGGCAACAAGCAGAAGAGACTTGTTTGGGCAAAAGAACACAAGGAATTGACATTAGACCAGTGGAAATCTGTACTTTGGTCTGATGAGTCCAAATTTGAGATCTTTGGTTCCAACCACCGTGTCTTTGTGCGACGCAGAAAAGGTGAACGGATGGACTCTACATGCCTGGTTCCCACCGTGAAGCATGGAGGAGGAGGTGTGATGGTGTAGGGGTGCTTTGCTGGTGACACTGTTGGGGATTTATTCAAAACTGAAGGCATACTGAACCAGCATGGCTACCACAGCATCTTGCAGCGACATGCTATTCCATCCGGTTTGCGTTTAGTTGGACCATCATTTATTTACAGAACAATGACCCCAAACACACCTCCAGGCTGTGTAAGGGCTATTTGACCAAGAAGGAGAGTGATGGGGTGCTACGCCAGATGACCTGGCCTCCACAGTCACCAGACCTGAAACCAATCGAGATGGTTTGGGGTGAGCTGGACTGCAGAGTGAAGGCAAAAGGGCCAACAAGTGCTAAGCATCTCTGGGAACTCCTTCAAGACTGTTGGAATACCATTTCAGGTGACTACTTCTTGAAGCTCATCAAGAGAATGCCAAGAGTGTGCAAAGCAGTAATCAAAGCAAAAAGGTGGCTACTTTGAAGAACCTAGAATATAAGACATATTTTCAGTTGTTTCACACTTTTTTGTTAAGTATATAATTCCACATGTGTTAATTCATAGTTTAGATGCCTTCAGTGTGAATCTACAATTTTCATAGTCATGAAAATACAGAAAACTCTTTGAATGAGAAAGTGTGTCCAAACTTTTGGTCTGTACTGTATGTGTATAAAATATACCCCCCCCCCCCCCCGCAGGCGCATACCAAAGCATACACTATTAAAGTCCAGTCACAGGTACTTCAAAGACAGAGGATCGATAAGATCCTCTGTCCTGTTAAAAACACCTCCAGCCATGCTGGAGATGTTCACCATAACAGGGGCAGGGAAACAAAAGGTTTCCCTGCCTCTGTATGCATAGCGCTCCCCAGGCAGAGGATCAAAGAGATCAACGCGCCAGCCAACGTGCACATGGCTGCCGCCGCGCACGCGCAGCGGTTTAAATAACCCGATCGCGCTGCGCTTTTCAGTTGAGCCGTGCAGCCCTACAAGCGAGAATCATTCCCCTACAGAAAACGAGCAAGTGAGGATCAACCCCAGGACAACGAGCGGTTAACCCCTGGAGACCACCTGAACCACCAATGATTAATATTTAACCCCTGCCCTGCTCCCTGCTGTATACCTAATAACCCCTGCAATATATCATACTGTAACCCCTACTGTACCTCTGCTATATCCCTGCTGTCACCCCTGCCATATTGCCGTGCGTCTTATAAAGCGAATACAAGTGAGCGCTTCCATTATAGAAGCGCTCACTAGTATGTATTAGGTGCCGGGACCCTCATCAGACCCCAGATCAGCCCACATCAGGCTCCACTCCAGCGCTCCTCTGTCTTCTCCGGGCCGGCTCTGCACTGTCCTGAGGTCTGATAGGGGCAGAGTGGGGTGATATGGGGGCTGATCTGAGGTCTGATGGGGCACAGTGGGCTGATATGGGGGCACAGTGGGCTGATCTGAGGTCTGATGGGCGCACAGGGGGCTGATGGGCTGATCTGAGGTCTGATGGGGTTCTGACATGGAGGGCTGATATGGGGGTCTGATGTGATGTCCTGAAATTTATGGGGGGTCTGATATGAGGTGTGATGAAAAATATTTTTTTCTTATTTTCCTACTCTAAAATCTGGGGTGTGATACACCGATAAAAAATGCCAGACCGCTACCAATATTTCAAAAAATATACCACAAATATTTTATTAATTATAAATGCATGACATAGTAAAAACATATGCAGGAAAAGGTGGCATCAGCAGAAATGACAACACCAAAGGAAAAGGAAATGTCCCATTGAAAATAACATAGAAATAAAGTGCAAGTGCATATTCACATATCCCATAAAAGAAATATATGGACAAACAATTTACCCATGGTGTGTCAGCCCTGCGATGGCGCCAGCCCTGCGATGGCGCCAGCCCCGACGCGCGTTTCGGCGTACCTTCGTCTGGTGCTGTCAGATAGAACTTAATTTTTTGGTGACAGGAGCTCTTTAAAGTGTAATTACATTTTCAGACCACTTTCTCTACAACTATTGTAAATGCCATTCTAATTTCATTTTTATAATGTACTAGCAGAAAGACCCGGCTTCGCCTGGGTATATTTCATCTATTTATTTAATGTTTCTGTGTGTCATTGCAGAGAGAAAGTCAATGCAGCTGACAGAAATTGATTTTTACCTTCATTTTTTCAATCCCTATTGGCTGCAGAGTGGGAGGGGGGTGTGGTTTAATGGGACACGGGGGGGGGGTTAAGTCCTTCATTTCAGGGTGGCCTGAATTATAGGTTAATGCCATGGTAATTTGAGGAAACACAATGGGTAGCAATGCGGGTATATTTAATCTATTTTATTTAATGTTTCTGTGTGTCGTTGCAGAGAGAAAGTCATCCTCCCTCCCATCCCTGCAGCTGACAGATGTTGATTTTTACCTTCAATTGTTCAATCTCCATTGGCTGCGGAGTGGGAGGGGTCATGGCCTGACTGAGTCGGGGACGTGACGTTGCAAGACCTGGGGCGGGGTTTTAAGTCCTTCTTTTGATGGTGGCCAGAATTACAGGTCGATGCCATGGTAATTTATGAGGACACGCCATGGGAAACAGTGGAAGAAAACATTGCTTTGCACGGGTATATTTAATCTATTTCATTTAATGTTTCTGTATGTTGTTGCAGAAAGAAATCCAACTTCCCTCCCACCCCTGCAGCTGACAGAAGTTGATTTTTACCTTCATTTTTTCAATCCCCGTTGGCTGTGGAGTGGGAGGGGGCGTGGCCTGACAGAGTCGGAGCGTGGTTTCGCGAGATCTGGGGCGGGGGTCAGAGTGGCATGAATTACAGGTCCATCTATGCTGGATATAGTGAATACTGGCAGTCTGTTTTAAGTGATGTACTGTCTTATTTAACCACTGGATTTACGTCTAAAAAGCTTAGTTCTGCTGTGTAATGTCCTCCATTATTCCTGCTTCTGAGGGTGTGTTACATAGAGTTAGGAAGCAGGATCCCCTTTTTATCCATGTCTTGTATATGGGCAGACATGACACCAGATAATTTCCGCCAAGTAACTCGGAACAAAAAATGACTTCCAGATTGCAGAGGGAAAAGCGGATAAAAAAATTCCACATCAAGTCATATAATGGCCAGAAATATTGTTATTCCTCGTGTGCACACATGGCAGCTTATTCACGGCATCAGACACTGGGTGATGGACCCATGTCCTGGTAGCGTGGGAAACTTCTGTACAGTCAGTGGCAGGACAGCCTAGGATTCATTTTGTATCTAGTACAGTGAAGTGCCCACTGTAATGTGACCACTTGTTTTAAGTATGGGCTACGAATAAAACTGTCTGAGGTAAAAATACTCTGTGCAACACTTCAATATTCCATCTAACCCAGGAAAGGCAGCCATCCTATAAACCAATTCCCCTGAAAACGTTAATATGTACAGTACATATAAAAATAAAGAAAACATACCCTTTTCTTTTGTCCTATTACCGGTGGTTGGACACCATTCACCAGCAGCAAGGTCAGCTGTTTTGATATGAAATTCTTCTGTATGTGTACATTTATGAAACCTATGTAAACAGATAGTTTACAGTATTAAATTCTGACACATGATGAATTAAAATGAATTGTACTCTCCTTTCTGATCTTACATGGGCATTGAGATGAATAAGTAAAGCCTTATTGACACATCAGTGTTTGGTCAGCTTTTTCCATCAGCAATTGAGAGCCAAAAACAGGTGCAGGTCAAACACTGAATAGGTGAAAATGATGATTACTTACCGTTAATTGGATTTTCCAGGGCCCACGACAGCAGCACGAAAGAGGTTCCGCCCCCATAGACAGGAAACCTACAGAATAAAAGGGCGGACACTCTCCTCCCAATTCAGTGTGATATCCAAGCATCAGAGGAAGTCTGCCCACATAATGTTTAGATAATTGATAGTATACATTTTTTTTAATGCTACACCTGAGTGAAAGGAAACACCAGAAAGGGAGGGAAATAAGGGTGTTGTCGTGGGCTCTGGAAAATTACCGTTCAGTAATCATCATTTTTCCCTTCACCCATGACAGCACCACGAGAGATGCACCAGAGGAGATCCTTAGGGTGGGAAAGGAGAAAAAAGCACCTTTTCCCCAAAGGAAGAAACAGAAGTAGAATTCAAATCAAGCTTATAGTGCCTAAAAAACGTTGAGGGAGAAGATCAGGTGGCTGCCCGGCAAATGTCATCTATGGGGACAGAGGATCTTTCCACCCAGGAGGTAGCTACCACTCTGGTCCAATGTGCTTTGAGACCCACAAGAGGAGAAAGACCAGAGGAAGAATAGGCTAGGGAAATAGCAGAAACAATCCATCTGGCAATAGAACCCTTGGTGGCCGTCTTACCCTTATTCACTCCCTGGAAAAGGACAAAGAGCGAAGAAGATCTGTGCCAATCTTAGGTTTGAGAGAGATAAACCACCAACGCCCTCCTTACATCCAAGCAATGGAGATCTTCCTCTTCCTCCGACCTTAGGTTCTTAAAAAGCTTCGGGAGGATAATCTCCTGGGATCTGTGAAAGCTGGAAGCCACTTTTGGAAGCAAGGCTGGATCAGGACGAATCACCACCTTACCCTCCAAAATGGTGGTATGTGGAGGGTTAATGGATACAGCCTGGATTTCATTCATTCTACGAGTTGACGTCAAAGCTATTAACAGACTCAATTTTAAATTAAGACATTTAATGGAGCTGGAGACTAAGGGCTCAAAGGGTGGCTTCGTTAAGGCCCTCAAAACTAGGTTTAGGTCCCAAGGAAGGGGTTTACTAGAAGGAACTGGAGTGAATCTAGCTACAGCCCTAAAAAATCGGTCTATACGTTGACATCCTGCAACATCCTGATTAAACAAAGGAGAAAGGGCCGACACCTGCACTTTCAAGGTACTTCCTGCAAGACCCAGTTCTAAACCCTTTTGAAGAAATTCTAGAATTAAACCAATAGGGGCGGAGGAAGGGATAGTATTAAAATGAACACCTGAGAACTCCAAAAACTTCCACCAAACTCTAGCATAGCCACCGTTACTTCCTTTCTACTTTTTAGCAGAGTAAAAATTAAGGCCTCAAAAAAACCTCTTCTACCTAGTAAGTGCCTCTCACGTTCCAGGACGTTAGATGAAGATTTCAAATTCCCGGGTGAAAAACTGGTCCCTGGTTCAAGAGGTCTCAGATCTCTGGGAGGACCCAAGGGTCTGAAATAAACATGATCCAAAGCCATGAGAACCATGATCTCCTTGGCCAGAACGGAGCTATGAGAATAACCCTTGAGCCCTCCTCCCTGATTTTTCTTACAACCCTTGGAATCAACGGCAGAGGAGGAAAAGCGTAGGTTAGGGGAAAATCCCATTTCTGAAGAAAGGCATCTATCCCACACAGGAATCCCTGTGGGTCTAGAGAGAAAAATTTCTGGGCTTTTTGTTTCAGAAAGTGGTAAAGAGTAGAGATGAGCTAACGTGCTCGAAACGAGCACTGTACCGCTCGGCTCCCCTGCGCTCGCATGGGCGCAGGCAGCCGCTCCCGTCCTCCTCCTGAGGAGGACGGAAGCGGCTGCCTGCGCCCATGCAAGCGCAGGGGAGCCGAGCGGTACAGTGCTCGTTTCGAGCACGTTCGCTCATCTCTAGTAAAGAGGTCTATTACTGGAAGACCCCAGAGACTCATTATTTTCCTGAAAATAGAATGGTTTAGATTCCGCTCACCCCGAGATAGGAAATGGCAACTCAAAGTCTGCTTGTCCATTGTCTGCACCCCTGATATGTACCGCAGAGATTGAGGCACACCACTTGGAAAAGGATATTCTGCCCTTCCTTCATTAGGATTTTGCATCTCGTACCTCCCTGTCTGTTTAGATAAGAGACCACCGACCTGTTGTCTGACATAATCCTGAGGTTTAGTCATCTTATTTGTGGAAGGACCGATCTTATGGCCAGACCTACCGCTGTCAACTCTGTCAGGTTGGAAGATCCCCTTTTCTGAACCTCCCCCAGAGACCCTGAAAAGCAATGTCCTGAATATGCGCTCCCCATCCCCAGGGACTTGCATTCGTGGTCAGACACACCAGGTTTTCTAGTTTCCAAAGGGACTCCCTGAATCAGGTTCTTTTTGTCTAACCACCATTCCAAGCTCACAAGGGTCTGTTTTGAGATTTGCACTTTTGTTTCTAGGGAACTGTACTTCTCCCAGAAGGAAAGGATTTCCCACTGGAAGACTCTTGAGTGAAGCTGAGCCCACTTCACCGCTGGTATACAAGCTGTGAGGAACCCTAGGATTGACATACTGTACCTTTTCTTATAGAAATTAAAGGACTCTTGGACAGGAGTCTGATTTTCTTTTGAATAAGACCGACCTTTTCTGCTGGTAAAAGACATCTGAGAGGTTGAGTCTAGAATTAAGCCCTAAAAAATCTGAACTCTGGAGGGAAGAGGTTTTGACTTTTCCAGGTTTAATATCCAACCCAGTTTGACTACAATGTCTGAGACTCCCGAGACTGCTTCTGCACACGCTACTTCTGTTTTTCCTACAAGAAAATCGTCCAGATAAGGAACGAAAAGAATATTTCTTTCTCTTATATGTGCAGACATTTCTGCTATTATTTTCGTGAATACTCTTGGGGCCATAGAAAGTCCAAACGGAAGAGCCTGGAATTGAAAATCGAAGTCACCCTCCAATCTCTACTGCCACCCTCTTTTTTGATGTTCGCTGCATCGACTCTTCTGCCACTATTTTATCTATGCAGCACTGACACATCATCTTCAACCATTCTGATGGTAAACTTGATCTACAAAGAGCACACTCATTCTTCTTTTTAGGCTTTGCCTGGAAACACAACAGCATAATAAAACATCAGAGGAGAAGCCAGATATTAACTGCCCCAACACTCACCCCCTCAGAGGTACCGGGGCTAGAGGAACTGCCGACTCCTCTGTATGCTTCTCCTTCTCTGTATGCTTCTCCTAGGACTGCCACACAGTAAACTGAATAGGACACCGTCCTCCAGGCTGACCGAGCGTTCTTCTCATAGACGCTTGGTGATTATGTCACCGCATCCAGCGCCGCACACAGTGCGTGCTCCACATGACCCCCCGGCCTCACTCTATGCCGGAAGTTTCTCCTCTCCCTGTAGCCGGAAGCTCGCACCTCTAGCGCATCAGCAATGCCACCAGGCACACACAAACCGCTCCAGCACACAAAATGCTCCCTCATGAGACTTGTGATGCCTCTGCCAACCTCCTTTGCGCACCAGACAATGCCACACCACAGGGTAGCACCATGAGCGCAACACGAGGGGAAAGGATCCAAGAAGTAAGCTGCAGGCTTCCCCAGAGACAGGAAACCACACTGAATTGGGAGGAGAGTGTCCGCCCTTTTATTCTGTAGGTTTCCTGTCTATGGGGCAGATCCTCTCTCTTAGTGCTGTCGTGGGTGAAGGGAAAAATATTTCTATTACACCTTAGCTTTGTGGAGGCTCCGGTTCTGGCTAACAATCAGTGAAGGAAATCACTGACCGAACACTGACTGTGCTACAGTTGCATAGGTCCTAGTAATTAGGTCAAAACTTGTGTACAAAACTCCACAGCATGCTATCTGCATCACTCCATGTCCAAGTAAGATTAAGCAGGAGACTGCGACTGTACTAAGGCCTCTTTCACACGAGCGAGTTATCAATGCAGTTGCAATGCGTGACGTGAATGCATAGCACCCCCTCTAAATCTTGACCCATTCATTTCAATGGGTCTGTGTACATGAGCATTTTTTCATGCATCAGTTCTGCATTGTGTGAAAAACGCAGCATGTTCTATATTCTGCTTTTTTCATGCAGCCCTGGCCCCATAGTGAATGGGGCTTCAGTGAAAAACGCATTGAATCCAGAAGCAAGTGCGGATGCAATGCACTTTTCACTGATGGTTGCTAAGAGATGTTGCTTGTAAACCTTCAGTTTTTTATCACGCGCATGAAAAACGCATTGCACCCGCGAGGAAAAAACTGAACGCAACAACAGACAAAACTGACTGAACTTGCTTGCAAAATAGTGCGAGTTTCACTCAATGCACCCTGAACGCATCCAGAGCCAACCCGCCACGCTCGTGTGAAAGAGGCTTAACACTTTAACAGCCTTATAACATAGTAACACGGGGTAAAATCAGACAAATATCCTAACTTTAATGTTTTCAAGACTTAGATGTTTTATACAGAGAAAGGGGGAAAAAAGGACCCTGAGAATTTAGGTTCACAATGAAAATTCCTTTATGTACAAACTACTGACTTCTGACATGTCACTTTCTGTGGTAATATCTTTGGAATGCTTATCCAAGCCATTCTGAGATTGTTTTTTTTGTGACACATTGTACGTCATATTAATGTTAAATTTGAGTCAATGTTTTAACTTTACTTAGAAATTTTTTTTTACAGAACATTTAGAAAAATTAAATTTTCTAAATTTGAATCTCTCTGCTTTTAAGACAGTGATACCTTATAAAATACTAATTAACATTCACCATATGTCTACTTTATGTTTGCATCATTTGGTAATTTTATTTTTTTAGGACGTTAGAAAATTTAGAATTTTAGAAGCAATTTTTGAAATTATCAAGGAGCAAGTCAGTTCTGAAGTCACTTTGAGCTTACATAATAGAAATCACCCATAAAATAACCCCATTTTAAAAACTGCACCCCTCAAACTATTCAAAATGGATATTAAAAATGTTAACCCTTTATGTATTCCACTGGAAATAAAGCAAAATGGAGAAAATGAGGTGAAATTCCAAAATTGCCCTTTATGTTGCAGATTTTCCTTTTTAATCCATTTTTCCTTTAACACATCAAGGGTTAACAACAAAACAAAACTCAATATATAATAGTCTGATTCTGCAGTTTACAGAAACACCCCATATGTGGTCAAAAACTACTGTATGGGCACACAGCAGGTCTTAGAAGCGCCCAAGGGTTTTTGGAGGGCAGATTTTGCTGGAAGGTCTTTGGGAACCATGCTGTATTCAAAGAGAGCATGAGGTACTCTGCACCACCCAAGGATTTTTAAGGGGCGTAGTAAGCAGTTTGACTTAATAGGCGTTTCATAGAATTTAAGGCTCGTTCACATCACCGTTCAGCCCTCCAGGGCAGGAGAACGGAAAGGATGTATTCGGCACATAACTGAGCCGAACGGAGCCTAAGGACCTCATAGACTATAATAACTATGTTACGTAACTATGTTACGTAACTATGTTACGTAACTATGTTACGTAACTATGTTACGTAACTATGTTACGTAACTATGTTACGTAACTATGTTACGTAACTATGTTACGTAACTATGTTACGTAACTATGTTACGTAACTATGTTACGTAACTATGTTACGTTACTATGTTACGTTACTATGTTACGTTACTATGTTACGTTACTATGTTACGTTACTATGTTACGTTACTATGTTACGTTACTATGTTACGTTACTATGTTACGTTACTATGTTACGTTACTATGTTACGTTACTATGTTACGTTACTATGTTACGTTACTATGTTACGTTACTATGTTACGTTACTATGTTACGTTACTATGTTACGTTACTATGTTACGTTACTATGTTACGTTACTATGTTACGTTACTATGTTACGTTACTATGTTACGTTACTATGTTACGTTACTATGTTACGTTACTATGTTACGTTACTATGTTACGTTACTATGTTACGTTACTATGTTACGTTACTATGTTACGTTACTATGTTACGTTACTATGTTACGTTACTATGTTACGTTACTATGTTACGTTACTATGTTACGTTACTATGTTACGTTACTATGTTACGTTACTATGTTACGTTACTATGTTACGTTACTATGTTACGTTACTATGTTACGTTACTATGTTACGTTACTATGTTACGTTACTATGTTACGTTACTATGTTACGTTACTATGTTACGTTACTATGTTACGTTACTATGTTACGTTACTATGTTACGTTACTATGTTACGTTACTATGTTACGTTACTATGTTACGTTACTATGTTACGTTACTATGTTACGTTACTTGGCTTTCTCATTTCTTTTTAACTATTTTTTTTTTGGAAGTGAGGTGGGCAAAAATTGAAATTCTGTCTGTTATTTTATAAGGTTCACCATGCGGTATATATGATATGATAACTTTGTTCTGTAGGTTGATGGCAATAACAAATTTATAATTTTTTTTTTACGGTTTTACTACTTTTCCATAATAAAATCCCTTTTTATTAAAAAATGTTATATTTTGCATCGCCACATACTAACATCCATAACATTATTATTTTTCTGCCAACTTAGATGTCTGACGGCTTGCCTTTTGAAGGACAGACTGTACTTATTACCACCATTTTCGGATACATAAGACTTTTTGATGACTTGATATTATATTTTTTGGAAGTTGAGGTGACAAAAAAAAAAAAGCTGTTTTGGTGTTTTTATTTTTTTGACTGCGGTCACTTGATGGGGTAGATCATATGATATTTTTATAGAGACAGTCGTTACGGACAGCGTGATGACAAATATGTCGATTTTCAATTTTCTTTCAGTTTTATACAATAAGAGCATTTTTGGGGAAAAAGGTTTTTTCTTTTGCCATTTTCTTACAGCCATATTTATTTTTTAATTTTTCTGGCTATGGTCTTGTGAGGGCTGTTTTTTTGCGGGACGAGGTGCTATTTAGTACTATTTTAGGGTACATACAACTTTTTGATTGCTTGATACTATGGGAGGCGAAGTCACATAAAAAGCTGTTTTGGTGTATTTTCAATTTATTGACGTTCACCTGATGGGGTAGATCATGTGAGTCTGTCATTACAGAAGCGGTGATCCCAAATACATTTTTTTTTTAAGTTTTATACAATAAGAGCATTTTTAGAAAAAAAATTATGTTTTTTTGTGACATAGCAGCCCCAGTTACAGGGGGAATAGAGCCCCCAGACCAGATAGACTGTAAAACATGATACGGCCTCACTGCAGGGCTAATTGCAGTCTGAGGAAGACCCAGCAGCTCCTGCAAACCCCCGGCAGTCACATGAACAGGAAATGGCATATTACTTGCTTAGCTGAATATACATTGTTCCTTCAGCACTGCGTATCCAGTGATCTAGAAGGTAGGGACACAGAGGAACGGTCCCTGCCTTCTCTATGGGGTGCCCTGCTGTCATTTCTAAAACACCCATTCAGAGATAATTCCCGACCCCCAGGACATTTACAGTCTATGGGCGATCTGCAAGTGGTTAAGATTAGAAAAAGACAAAAGTCCATCAAGTCCAACCTGTAATTTTGCAATAATCAACCAGGGAAAGGCAAAAAAAAAAAAAAAAATCCCTTCCCGATTCCAGATGTGGCATATCCCAGGATCAATGTCCATATTTCTTTTAACCCCTTCTAGACATTGCCATTTTTCACCTTAATTACCAGGCCAAATTTTGGAAATCTGACATGTGTCACTTTATGTGGTAATAACTTTGGAACATGTTTACTTATCCAAGCCATTCTGAGATTGTTTTCTCGTGACACATGGTACTTCATGACAGTAGTAAATTTGAGTCAATATAAATCACCTTTATTTATAAAAAAAAAAATCCTAAATTTACAGAACATTTGGAAAACTTTGTAATTTTGAAAATTTGAATTTCTCTGCTTTTAAGACAGATAGTGATTCCTCACAAAATGGTTATTACTTTACATTTCCCATATGTCTACTTTATATTGCCATAATTTTGTAGATATAATTTTATTTTTTTAGAATGTTGGAAGGCTTAGAATTTTAGAAGCAATTCTTAAAATCTTTAAGAAATTTTCCAAAACCTTTTTTTAAGGATCAGTTCAGTTCTGAAGTCACTTTGTGGGGCTTACATAGTGGAACACCCCCCATAAATTAACACAATTTAGAAACTACACCCCTAAAGGTTTTCAAAACTGATTTTACAAACTTTGTTAACCCTTTATATAATCACACAAGAATTAAAGGAAAACGGAGATGACATTTCTAAATGTCACTTTTTTTTGGCAGATTTTTCATTATACTCCATTTATTCCTGTAACACATCAACAGCCAAACAAAACTCAAACTATTACCATGATTCTGCGATTTACAGAAACACCCCACATGTGATGGTAAACTGTTGTATGGGCACACGGCAGGACGCAGAAGGAAAGGTGAACCAGATGGTTTTTGAAGGGCAAATTTTGCAGGACTGGTTTTAGACATCATGTCCCATTTGAAGCACCCCTACAGCAGAAACAACCAAAAAGTGCCTGTATTTTGGAAACTAAAGGATAAGGTGACAGTTTTATTGAAACTATTTTGGTTTACATATGATTTTTGATCGCTTTATATTATGCTTTTTGTTAGGCAAGGTAACCAAAAGTGGCTGTTCTGGCACAGTGTTTATTTTTTGCTTTTTACAGTGTTCATCTGACAGGTTAGATCATGTGCTATTTTTATAGAGCAGGTTGTTGTCTACTTTCTTGTTTGTTTCAGTTTTACATAATAAAGCATATTTGAAAAAAAAATCATGTTTTTGTGTCTCCATTTTCTGAAAACCATATTTTTTTTTACTGTTTATGGCGATTGTCCTATTTTTTTTTTTTTTACAGTTTTAACCTGAGGGGTTAGGTCATGTGATATTTTTATAGAGCTAGTTGTTACGGATGCAACGATACCTAATATGTATACCTTTTTAAAAATGTATTTCACTTTAACACAATAGCATTTTTGATGTTTGAGCTATAGTATTTTTTATTTTTTTGTCTCAAATAGGGGCTCATTTTTTGCAGGATGAGATGACGGTTTGATTGGTACTATTTTGTGGTACATACCATTGATCACGCTTAATACCTTTTTTTAGGGAAGTGAGGTGGGCAAAATTTCAATTCCATCATAGTTTTTCTCTCTCTTTTTTTTTTTTATGGTGTTCACCGTGCGATTAAATTTTTAATCAATTATAAATGTGCGGATATAGATTTTTTTTTTTTACTCAGCCAGCACCGATGTCTGACGTTCCAAGCAGGGTGTCAGCCGTAGGCTCACACTCTGCTAACCACCGGCTATCCTGAAAACGGGTGACGGCCTTTGGATCGCGCACCGCTCAGCCATCCTGACAAACGGGGGACATCAGGAGCCACAGGAGAAGGGTCTTAAAATAAATATAAATATTCCTACAAATTTAACAAGGTTCTGATCCCCACAGACTCGGACTGTGGGGATCAGAACCTAATGCCAGCACCATTATACTCCGATTGGCTAGTCTGTACAGACTAGCCAATCAGGGAGATCGCTGGCCCGGAACCGTCTTCACTTCTGCAGACATTGTGACAGTTTAATGCCATGACGTGTATACTCGTCATGGAGCACTAAGTAGCAGTGCTCCATGACGAGTATACACATCAAATAGCACTAAGGGGTTAAAGAAGGGGTGAGCCAAAGGAAAATGGTGGGTAGAACATGATTTCTATACATTTCCATAAGCCTCAATGTTATTTTGAAATAAAAAGTAATCTAAACCTTTTTTAAGCCATCTACTGTATTTGCAGTGACCAGCTACTGTGGCAGGTTATTCCAGAGCTTCACAGTCCTTACTGTAAAGAATGCTCGACGCCTCGTATGACTGAAGCTTTTTTTTCTCCAAGGAGGAGAGTGGCCCTTTGTTTTCTGAGGGGGTTTAACACAGAATATTCTCTCAATATTTGTCTGTATGGTCCATTTTCTATATTTGTACAGGTTTACTTATGTCCCCCTTTAGACGTCTTTTTTTCAAGCCTAAACAAATTCAGTTCTTTTAATCTTTGCTCATAAAGGGTGAACATGAAGTTTCTGATCGTCTGAATTCCATTTTGTATCTGTTCAGTTAAAGTGTTGATTTAAGACCTGTGAATGCAGGTACACGGAGTAAGGTTTTGTCTACATATTTTCTCAAGGTTGTTTTGGGATTCTGACATGCTGCAGACCTGGGAACTGGCTGCTTCAAGGTCTGGGGTGAGGGAAGATTAACAACACGTACACAGTGACTATTATAGAGCGCATGCGCTAGCTATGTTCCACTAGGGAGTGGAGCTCTTTGTTTAATTGGTATAAAGCTGTAACCCTTTAGGAAAAAAAGTCAGAAGCTCATCCTACGGGGGCGGGGGCGCCTCGCATAGGGACCGGTGTTTCCCGATCGAGACTCTGACTGGCTTCCCAGCTGATGTCGCTGTCAGATGATAACTCAAGCGGTGATGTATGTACCTTCATTCTGTATGTAGTCAGGACTCCAGATGAAGTGTTGATATAATTGAGTATTATGTTCTTTATCCTTTGTAAATAGATAAGTGCAAAAGAAGGACATCATATCACTATATGTACATACTACTTATTGTATTAAATAAAATCATATTATAAACCTTCCTTTGAAGTGTAGCTGTAGCTCAGTTAAGAGTCTCTCTTTAAAGAGTATCCAAACATGAAGTCTTGCTCTTATCAGCAAAACAGCTCATAACTAAGATCTTCCAGGTCCTTATTAATTGTGTTGCTCTCCTTTGCACTCTACCTCCAAGGAATCCTTTTTATGAACTTAGGAGACATTTATTCATCATTACCCATCCGCGGTCGTATCGCCGTTTCTTAATACAGCAGTATATCTAGCACCGGTATATCGCCCCAACCCTAGGTCCAAGTGGAGTAGGAAGTTTAGGAGGCTGTAGATGCCAAGTCTACAGCCTCCTCAACTTGCTACTCCACGTGAAGGAGGTGGTGGAGGAAGTCAACACTTTTTTGTGGGGTTTTTTTTCTTTAATTTTTATTTGTCTGTTAATTCTATGAGTAACCTGTAGCCCTTTTATGGGGTGCAGTTTTGTTCTTTGGAGGCTTAAAAAAATTGGGAAATGGCAGAGAGGGCACAAAGTGTGCTAGTATATAACAATGGCTGGCTGCAGCCAGTATACCTCTCTAATCTGCCCAAGGTATGGACAAGTCCTGTGAGATCTATGCCTGGTTCATTTTAATGAATGTGAGCTTGTCCATGTTATGCACCTGTCCATGATCATCCCCCACCATTCTAAACACAAGTTTGTGCAATCAACTTGTCGTAGGGCATGTCAGCATCTCTAAGGTGTAAAGGGCAAGCTTATGCCATGTGCCCAATTTGGAGACTTAGAAGTTAAATGGGGCAGACCAATCAGTCAGTACATGCAGACATGTGCACACGTACTGTTACAACATGTTGCTGAAATGCTGCCTCCTGCTAAGATGGTCTGTATCAGATGGTGGTGCTAGATGTTGTGGCATGCTGACAAAGCTTTTCCGCATTTTAACCGTGCTAACCCTCCCTTCTCAGGTGATGGTGGTTCCCCAGCTATGTTGGCAACTTCCTCCTCTTCTGCCTCATGCTTCCACTGAGACCCCGCTTCAGGTGGGAACGCCATCAGTAGGGCGTCTACCAGGGTGCACTTGTACATCTTCTGAGTGCGCTCCAGTGACAGAAGTAAGGACGGCATGTTGTCCTTCTAGTGGGGATTCAGCAGGGTGGCCACCCAGTAATCAGCAATGGTTAGAATGAGGGCAACTTGGCAGTCGTTGTGCTGGCGTTACAGCAAGTAGTCGCTTATGTGTGCCAGGCTGCTCATAGGCAACAAGCAGCTGTCCTCAGTGAGAGGTGAATCATCTGTGTCCTTTGTATCCCGTGACACTCCAGTGATCCCTGTGAGCTAATTTGGGTGCCACCCTGCTGTGAACACAGATCCTCCTCCTCCTTCTCCAAAACTGTGCCCTGGCTGGACAGTTGTGTACCTGCCAGCAGTTGGTGCAGGAACCCACCATCCGAGCCACTTGTGGACAACTGGCCTGATAACCGTGGGAATGATCCCTGTTCCTCCTCCTCCTCCTCCTCTTCGTCCTGTGCCACATCCATCATCACCTGAAGCGTTTTTTCAAGGAGACATAGAAGTGGAATAGTAACACTGAGGACGGCGTAATCGAGGCTGGCCATGTTTGTGGAGTACTTGAAACAGCGCAAAATGGCACACACATCTCGCATGGAGGCCCATTCGCTGGTGGTGAAGTGGCGCTGTTTCGCAAAGCGACTCACCCGTGCGTGCTGCAGCTGAAACTCCACTGTCGCCTGCTGCTGCTCGCACAGTCTCTCCAGCATGTGCAAGGTGGAGTTTCACCTTGTGGGTACATCGCATATGAGGCGGTGGGCGGGAAGGCAGAAGTTGGGGTGCAGTGCAGACAGGCTAGCAGACGGCCCGCACTTTCTGCAGCAGCTTTGACATATAATTCTTCAGGAACCTCTGAACCACCAAATTCAGCACATGCGCTAAGCAAGGTATGTGTCACAAACCGGCTAGGCCTGGAGCTTCTACGAGATTTTGTCCATTGTCACACACCACCAGGCCGGGCTTGAGGCTCAGCGGCACCAACCACTCATCGGTCTGTTCTTCCATGCCCGTACACCGCTCCTGCGCTGTGTGGGGTTTTCCCCCCAAACAGGAGAGTCTCAGAACAGTCTGCTGTCGTTTTCCCCTAGCTGTGCTGAAGTGGGTGGTGCAGGTGTTGCGATGACGTGATGAGGAGGTGGTAGAGAGGAAACAGGATGGGTAGGCAACTGGAGGCACCAAGAAACGTCCAGCAATCCTTGGTGGCGGTATGATGTGTGCCAAACCGTTTTCCGCCTCAGGCCCAGCTGACACTACTACTACTGACTACTACTAACCAGTGGGCAGTTAAGAAAATATAATGCCCCTGCCCGTGCTTACTGGTCCATACATCGGTAGTTATGTGGATCATGCCACTGATGGAGTTGCGCAGCGCACACCGGATTTTTTCCGCCGCTTGTTCATGCAGGGCAGGGATGGCCCGTCTGGAAAAGTAATGGCTGTCTGGAACCACGTACCGTGTGATAGCCGCCATCATTACATTTTTCTTCACTAGACAGAAGGGCAGCATTTCAAAGACCAGGAATTTTGAAATGCAAGCATTCAGGGCCAGGGTTCGTGGATGGGTAGGGGGGTTTACTTCCTCTTTCTCTCCAGTGTTTGGGGGATGGGCAGCTGTGGAGATGCTAGGTAACACTGCTGGTGGTGTTTATGTCACATCCTCACTTTGAGGGGTGCCAGGTGGCCCAGAAGAAGAGGAAGCAAGAGGAGGCTCAGATCTTTCATGTTTTTTCAGGTGTCTACTCTACTGCAGTTCATGATTTGCAGTTAGATGCCTGGTCATGCAGGTGGTGCTCAGGTTTAGAACATTTATGCCTTGCTTCAGGCTCTGATAGCACAGCGTGCAAGACACCATGTCTTGTCTGAAGAACTGCCACACCAAAGAACTCTTGAGCTGGATTTGGTGTGCTCTGTCCCTGGGCACGTTTGGCAGTAGAAGGCGTACTGGCTGGGGGCCGGCTGACCCCCACCTCTTCCTCTAAACTGAACACATCACTCTGATGACCTGGATGCCATGTGAGGTTTAGGCCCTACTCATCCACACTGCAAAAAGCCACAGCAGTTGACACCTGTGTTTCTTCAAGATCAGCAGACGCACCGCGGGGGTCCCACAACTTCCTCATCCTCAAACATAAATGGTTGGGTATCAATACAATCTCTTCCACTTTTGACACAATTAACAGACTGATTAACTGTTTAGGAGATTTAATCAGTCTGTTAATTGTGTCAGTGACCTAAAGAAAATTTTTTGGGGTTCATCACACTGTATTCTCATCAGTCTAACTCTTATAGGAGGTTGAAACAGATAAGAATGCAGTGTGATGAACCGCAAAAAATTTGCTTTGTTTCACCAACCTAAATAATGCACTGTTTTATTCTGCCATTACAGCAAGATGGATGAAAATGCGGGGTTATTTTGTTTTTTAAATGGCTTTCTGTCACCGACACAATTAACAGTTGGATTAACTATTGTATTTCCCTGTCACTGGTGCAAAGGAGTAGTATTGCACAGACCAAAAATGACTACAAGTCACCCACAGAGTAAAAAGCACGATTAAGTATTGTATTTCTGTGTCACTGGTGCAAAGCTGCTGTATTGCACCCACATAAATGCTTTCAGGTCAGCCACAGACTTCTTAAAAAAAATAAAAAATAAAATAAAAAGCTAACACTGTCCCTCACTGCAGCAGCGACCTGTCCCTACACTAGTCAGAGCAGAATGTGTCATCCGGCATTTATGCATGCAGGGTCACATGGTGTGCCGGCGAATCACAGCCATGCCAAAACTAGGCATGACTGTGATGGCTTCCAAGTGCCCACAGCTTGACCCCTTCACGCCCAGCGCCGTACATGTACAGCGGGTTGGGGGCCGTGATTTGGCTGATCGGTGGGTGCAGGATCTGGGCCCGCCCAATCAGCTGCAGGGGACCGGCTGTATGTGCCAGCCTCGGTGAAAACATTGGGGGGAGTGACTTGCTGCCCAGCACCGTAGTACTATGGCGCGCTAATCAGGCGCGTGCAGGAGCTGCATCCGCCCAATCAGCTGCAGGGGACCGGCTGTTCCTGTTAGCTGGACCCCTGCTGTGTACGCCGGCATCAGTGAAAACACTAATGCCGGCGCATTAACCCTTGATGTGCAGCGGTTAGAGCCGACTGCGGCACAAGCGATTTGTGCAGCGTGATGGAGAGTCCATCGGGTCCCCGCACTGGTGTGACAGGGCCTTTTTCCCAAAATATAGTTTAAAAAAAAAAAAATATTAGGTATCGCTGCATCCGTATCGACCAGCTCTATAAAAAATATCATATGGTTCACCCGGCCAGATGAAAGAAAAAAAGAAGTGCCAAAACAGCCATTTTTTGGTCACCTTCCCTCACAAAAAGTGTAATAGCAGGCGATTAAAAAGGCATATTTACCAAAAATGGTACCAATCAAATAGACATCTCATCCCGCAAAAGACCCTAAGACAACCAGCCAAAAAATATAAAAAATATGGCCCTCAGAAAATGGCAGCACAAAAAAAGATTTATTCTGTTCAAAATTTTTTTTCACAAAGTAAAAATTTAAAAACTTAAAAATAATAGACATATTGGGTATCGCCACGTCAGAAACAACCTGCTCTATAAAATTATTACATGAGATGGCCCCCCAGGTGAATGCTGTAAAGAAAAAAAAAAATAAAAGAAAAAAACTAGGCCAAAACAGCTATTTTTTTCACCTTGCCTCACAAAAAGTGTAATACCACACGATCAAAAAGGCTTATGTACCCCAAAATGGTACCAAACCGTCATCTCATCCCGCAAAAAATGAGACACTACCTAAGACAATCGCCAGAAAAAATAGGGCAGTTAGAAAATGACAACGCAAAAACAAGATTTAATTCTGTTCAAAAATTCATTTACTATGTAACACTTAAAAATAAAAATAAGACACATTGGGTATCACCGCATCCGTAACAACCTGCTCTAAAAAAATATCACATGATTAGCCCCTTCAGGTGAATACTGTAAAAAAATAAATAAATAATAAAAACTATGCCAAAACAGTCACTTTTTTACCTTGACTCATGAAAAGTGTAATACCAAGCGATCAAAAAGTCTTATGTACCCCAAAATGGTACCAATGAAAACATCACCTCATCATGCAAAAAAATGAGCCCCCCCCAAGACAAGAACTCAAAAAACAAAAAACAATGACACCCGCAAACCAATCCATCAAAATCTGCACTGCAAAATCCATATGGCACTCCTTGGGGGGAATTTATCAGGAAAATATTTGAAGTCAGTTTTGCTTCAGTCTGTGTTGGAGTACTTTCTGCCACATTTATCAAACGTCACAGGTTGTTTGATAAATGTGGTTTGTCCTTAAACCTAACACTTCTGTCTAGAGAAGCTACTCCACTTTTCCTACTCCACCCTCCTCCTGGAGTGAGATTGCAACTATTTTGCGACTTTTTTAAAAAAGTCGCAATGATAAATGTGGAGTGAAACTCATTAACATGGCTAACCACACCCACTTTTCCACCCATATTACAAACTGGAGTGAGTTGTGTACACATGCAAAAAGTCGCAAAAAAATGCGCAAAAAAGTCGCAAAAGCCCTATCGTGCGACTTTTTGAAGACAGAATTCTGGAGTGAAGGTGTGATAAATCAGGGCCCTTATGTTCTGAATCCTGCCATGTGCTCCCACAGCAGTTTACCACCACATATGGGGTGTTGCCGTATTCAGGAGAAAATGGGTATCAAATTATTGGGTGCTTTTCTCCTGTTACCCCTTGTGAAAATGAAAAATTTGGGGCTAAAGCAACATTTTATTGGAAGAAATTAAACTCTTCATTTTCACAGCCAAGTGTTTCCAAATTCCATAAACCGCTTAGGGCTCAAAGTGCTCAGTATACCCCTTAATATATTCTTTGAAGGGTGCAGTTTCCAAAATGGGGTCACTTTTTGAGGGTTTTCAAAATCTGTATGGTGCTCCTTTCCTCCTGACCACTGCCACGTGCCCATAGAGCAGTTTACCACCACATATGGGGTATTTCTGTAAACTTCAGAATCAGAGTAATGTATATTGGGGTTTAGTTTGCTGTTAACGCTTTCTGTGCTGCAAGAAAAAAATTAAAGTGAAAAATTTGCTTAAAAAATGAAACTTTGAAATTTCGTCTCCATTTTCCTTTAATTCTTGTGAAACACCTAAAGGGTTAAAGTTTGTAACGTCATTTTTTAATAATTTGAGGGGTGTAGTTTCTAAAATGGGGTAATTTATGGGTGGTTTCCATTCCTCCAGATAGGAAGAACACAGAGCCGATAATCTAGGTTTTTCTGGAGGTATGGAAGAAGAACTGGAAGCTTAAGATGACACGAGAGAGGATTTAATCTCTTCTTGTATCATATTTTTCACTTCAGAGAGGGTAGATGGTTGCTTTTCTTTTATTAAGTTAGGCCCCATTCACACAACCGTATGTTCATTTCCGTATCTTATCCGCATTTTTGCGGATAAGATGCAGAACCATACGGACCCATTCATTTTTCCATAGGAGAAAAAAAAAATGCGAAACGCACACCGTGTGCATTCCGCATCCGTATATTACGGAAGTTCTCCTGCAAAAAAAATGAAACGTCCTATACTTGGCCGCAAAATCACGTCCGTAGCCCCATTAAAGTCAATGGGTCCGCAAAAATGCGGAACACTACGGAAGACTTTCCGTATGTCTTCCGTTCCGTTTTTATACGGATCACGGAATACATACGGTCGTGTGAATGAGTCCTTAAAGGGGTATTTCCCATCTCACAAATGAAGTTTGTATAGTTAGATATAGCCATACCAATATTATTACTAATAGAATGTATTGATATAAAATGTACCGTTTAGAAGATTTGACTATTTGTATATCCATTGTCCCACACACATCAGTCAGGCCGTTGCCCCTGGTTACGACCACCGTGGCCATGTAGTAGTGGTGGCCGGCTTGCTCTTGTTCAAACCCGCTCTGAGGTAACTGCTGTATTGTGAACGCACATTGCACGAGCATGCGCAGACACATCTTAGGGTTGCAGCATTTTGTCTAGGCTTCCAAAACGCAGAGAAACAAATCCTGTTCCAAGATCAATTAATCTCTATGGAGCAGGATCCGTTTATAAAGTCTGCGTCTTGGACAGACCCTGACCATTGCATTCTGGACTGGTAGCCTAAGATGTGTCTCCTCATGCTCATACAATGTGCGTTCACAATACAGCAGTTACCTCAGAGCGGGTTTGAACAAGAGCAAGCCGGCCACCACTACTAGATGGCCGTGGTGGCCGTAACTAGGGGCAATGGCCTGACTGATATGTGTGGGACAATGGATATACAAATAGGCAAATCTTCTAAATGGTACATTTTATATAAATACATTCTATTAGTAATAATATTGGTATGGCTATATCTAACTATACAAACTACATTTGTGAGATGGGAATACCCTTTAAGTTTAACCTTAGCCTCTTTAACTCTATTGATAAATAGAAAAAACCATGTATCAAAAAATAGAAACATATATGATGTTTAAATGCATTTTTTCCCCACTGGGGAACTCACAGAAGGAGCAGATGTGGAGTGGTCTGGAGTATCCATATGGGCTGCTGGGTGATCCCCACAGACATGCTGTGCCTCCGTTTCATCCATTCAGTAGGCAGAGCATTTTAAATAGCCCCGGCGTCTGATGTCATCTGCCGGCTGCGGCCTGCACTTCTGGGTATGTGCAGGGCTCAATTCCACCTTAACCCCATGACGTGCATGTCATGTGGCAATGGCGTAAGGTTGCCGTACCAAATGCTGGTTATGGCACTGGCTCCTCCCCTTACACATGGAACACACCAAAGTGCGCAGAGAAGTTTCTGGCCTGTTTCCCGAGCAGGGAAATAAAGTGTGGGAGTAGGTAACAGAGGTGGAGGCTGCGGACAGAGAAGAGCACCTTATTTTTCCTCTGCCCAGCGTCAGCATGAGCCGCAGGATGCCAGAGGGACCCAGGACAACCCAGCAAATGATAAGGAGTAAGGGGTGCAGACACCCTCCATAATCCTGCACTGGTACATATGAAAATAAAAAATAAAAACTTCACCTCCCTATTCAGAGAGGCCTTTCTCTGCCCTGGCCCCTGTAGGGACAGGAAACACTGATGGGAGAGGGTGAGTGAGGCAACTTAAACTCTGTGTGTTCCTGCCACTACAGAGGCTAAGGGTCTGTCTCTTGGTAGCCATCATGGTGGATGAAATGGAAATCACAGACTATCAGCCTGCCTTTGTGATTTGAATCTGCTGTGAACTGAAAAAAAAAGAGGTCCCTAGAGGGTGACGCCCATGTTGATTTTGACAAAAACCTGAATGCGAGTGTTGATAACCCAAAAAATTGTCCATGTACAGGATCACCCTTATTGAGATAAAACTTAACTTTTACTACTTATGCTAAAAGAAAATACAAGTGTGATCCATTAAAACCATCGGGCTACCGCTGTCACTCTGTTATTTTAGGGTGTACAGATCCCATCTATCATCTGATAGGGTACTGGGGTGAGGTGTTGGCTCAAAGAGCACATGAAATTCTGGTGGGGGCTTGATCCACCAGTATTTTAGGTTGAATCTATCAGGGCTGTGGAGTCGGTAAGCCAAAGCCCCGACTCAGACTCCTCAATTTCCCCTCACCCCGACTCCGACTCCTACTCCCTCATACATGGAGCATGTTTAAGTGATAACTTTAAACAAATTTGCATAAAATCAATAGTACAGATAAGTCATGACAAAAACAGTTTGTAATCTATCAGGCTTCTCTGGGTACAGCTCACTTAGGGCCTAATCAGAGGCGTAGCTAAAGGTTCAGCACATGGGGGGGGGGGCGAAACATACTTGAGTGGGCCCCCCACTTATTGGCTTCCCAAACGCACGTTTCCAACTTCACAGGCACATACTACTAGTTGTGGTTATAATACTGTATTAGCAAGATGACTATATAAACTGCTAGATCATCTATGCTGTTAAAGGGAACCTGTCATCTCCGAAACACCCCCTGAACTTGAGTTAGTGGTGTATAGTGTAAGTGACGTCGAGTCTGGTTATGTAAGTTTTATCTTCGTACTCGCTTCCATTCCGACGCTGTGCTCCCACAAACCTGCAGTAAAATGCACTCACTGGACTCTGGTGCTCACTCACATAATGGAGAGGACTCAAAGACGAGTCCAGTGAGTGCATTTTACTGCAGGTTTGTGGGAGCACAGCGTCGGAATGGAAGTGAGTATGAAGATAAAACTTACATATTCGGATTCAGCATCACTTACACTATACAACACTTACTCTAGTTTAGGGGGTGTTTTGGAGATGACAGGTTCCCTTTAAGTACAGTACAATAGACTTTCTACATACCTTAGTCTAAATACTCTACCATATAATGCAGTAAAATATAGGATTAATAGGAGTAAAAAAGGGGACTCCTATGTTAAAGGAAACCTGTCCCCAGCTTTTACATCACTAAACAGTCCCTTTCCCCCATCAGACCTCAGATCGGCTTAATGTGCCCCCATCAGACCTCAGATCAGCGTATTGTGCCCCCATTAGACCTCAGATCAGCAGAATATGCCCCCATTAGACCTCAGATCAGCAGAATATGCCCCCATCACACCTCAGATCAGCAGAATGTGCCCCCATCAGACCTCAGATCAGCAGAATGTGCCCCCATCAGACCTCAGATCAGCAGAATGTGCCCCCATCAGACCTCAGATCGGCTTAATCTGCCCCCATCAGACCTCAGATCGGCTTAATCTGCCCCCATCAGACCTCAGATCGGCTTAATCTGCCCCCATCAGACCTCAGATAGGCTTAATGTGCCCCCATCAGACCTCAGATCAGCGTATTGTGCCTCCATCAGACCTCAGATAGGCTTAATGAGCCCCCATCAGACCTCAGATCGGCTGAATGTGCCCCCATCAGACCTCAGATCGGCTGAATGTTCCCCCATCAGACCTCAGATCAGCAGAATGTGCCCCCATCAGACCTCAGATCAGCAGAATGTGCCCCCATCAGACCTCAGATCAGCAGAATGTGCCCCCATCAGACTCCATAATGTAAGCGCTCACTTGTATTCGCCTAATTGTACTAAGGCCATCCCTGCTGCCCCCCCCCAGAGGTATTGGGCCTGGAGCATCGCCTCCCCTGCCCCCCCATCCCCCCAGTAGCTACGCCTCTGGGCCTGATGTATGAAAACTGTCTAGGTCTAAGACTTTTTTTGTTGCCCATAGCAACCAATCAGAGCTCCCCTTTCATTTCTCTAGAGCACTATATGAAATGAAAGGGAAGCTCTGATTGGTTGCTATGGGCAACAAAGAAACTTCTACACCTAGACAGTTTTCATACATAAGGGCCCTAGTTGTTTTTACATCAGCAGATAGAAGCCATGAGAGCAGCTAACCTCTCCAAACATGAGCTCAGAGGAAACAAAGCATACAGAGAGAACATGCACTGGACATAAAGGGCAGCACACAGTCATCTCAACTAAAAGCCTAAATCCTTAGATCAGGAATAGAACAGACATTTATAGGACATTTCATCATTTTCACAAATTCTTATAAAATATATTCAACACTTATTGCACTGAACTAAATGTACTAATCTCTTAATAATATAAAAATGAGTTTCTGTCTGTCTGTCTGTCTGTTCTCTATGCGCGACCAAACTACTGGACCGATTTTCACCAAATTCGGCACACAGGTACATCAGGTGTCCGGGAAGGTTTTAGACCAGGTCTCATCTCTCTAGGACATACCGTTCCTGAGATATTCCCAAAATATGATCTCCATTAGCCAACATTACAACTGGGAACTTTGGTTTTAAACTCCAACTGCCATTCTCTGCAAAGGCACACACAGGGAGGGCAGGTTTCCATAACAACCAGGTAATTATCAGCAGCTGAGGATCTCATCCATTTCTATTCACTGACACTGTTAAAGGTATTCCGGTTACCATAAATATAACTTATGTGTTTTTCTATTACTACAGTTCAGTAGTAATAAAAAATGTTTTCCTCCACTGCTGCCTATTGCGTGGTATTGACCTTTAATTCAGGCCACCCTAAAAGAAGTACTTAAAACCCCCGCCCCAGGTCTCACTAAGCCACACCCCCGACTCCATCAGGCCACACCCCCTTTTCACTCCGCAGCCAACAGAGATTGAAAAAATAAAGGTAAAAATCAACTTCTGTCAGCTGCAGGGATGGGTGGGAGGTTGACTTTCTTTCTGCAACAACACACACAAACATTAAATAAAATAGATTAAATACACCCATGCGAAGCGTCTTGCTAATCCACGCCCCCGACTCTGTCAGGTCACGCCCCCTCCCACTCCGCAGCCAATGGGAATTGAAAAAATGAAGGTAAAAATAAACTTCTGTTTGCTGCAGGGGTGGGAGGGTGAATTTCTCTCTGCAACGACACACAAAAATTTTAGATGAAATAGACTAATTATAGACTACAACCATTCGAAGCCTTTTGCTAAGCCACGCCCCGTCTGTCAGGCCACGCCCCCTCTCACTCCGCAGCCATTCTGCAACGACACACAGAAACATTAAATGAAATAGATTAAATGCACCTATGCAAAGCGCTTTGCTAAGCCACTCCCTGACTCTGTAAGGCCACGCCCCCTCCCACTCCGCAGCCAACGGGAATTGAAAAAATAAAAGGTAAAAATAAACTTCTGTTTGCTGCAGGGGTGGGAGGGTGAATTTCTCTCTGCAACGACACACAAAATTTTTAGATAAAATAGACTAATTATAGACTACAACTGTTCGAATCTTCTTGCTAAGTCACGCCCCTAACTCTGTCAGACCACGCCCCCTCCCACTCTGCAGCCATTCTGCAACGACACACAGAAACATTAAATAAAATAGATTAAATCACCTATGCGAAGCGCTTTGCTAAGCCACACCCCCAAACTCTGTCAGGTCATGCCCCCTCCCACTCCGCAGCCAACAGGGATTGAAAGAATGAAGGGAAAAATAAACTTCTGTCAGCTGCAGGGGTGGGAGGGTGAATTTCTCTCTGCAATGACGCACAAAATTTTAGATGAAATACTCATTTCAGACTACAACCGTTCGAAGCATCTTGATGATCCACACCCCCAACTCTGCCAGGCCACGCCCCCTCCCACTCCGCAGGCAACCGGGATTTAAAAAAATCAGCTGCAGGGGTGGGAGGGTGAATTTCTCTCTGCAACGACACACAAAAATCGTAGATGAAATTGACTAATTTTAGACTACGACCATTCAGTACTAATAAAAGATGTTTTTTTCCACTGCTACCCATTGCGGGTCCCCATAAATTACCATGTCATCGACCTGTAATTCATGCCACTCTGACCCCCGCCCCAGTTCTCGCGAAACCACGCTCCGACTGTCAGGCCACGCCCCCTCCCACTCCGCAGCCAACGGGGATTGAAAAAATGAAGGTAAAAATCAACTTCTGTCAGCTGCAGGGGTGGGAGGGAAGTTGGATTTCTTTCTGCAACAACATACAGAAACATTAAATGAAATAGATTAAATATACCCGTGCAAAGCAATGTTTTCTTCCACTGTTACCCATGGCGTGTCCTCATAAATTACCATGGCATAAACCTGTAATTCTGGCCACCATCAAAAGAAGGACTTAAAACCCCACCCCAGGTCTTGCAACGTCACGCCCCCGACTCAGTCAGGCCATGACCCCTCCCACTCCGCAGCCAATGGAGATTGAACAATTGAAGGTAAAAATCAACATCTGTCAGCTGCAGGGATGGGAGGGAGGATGACTTTCTCTCTGCAACGACACACAGAAACATTAAATGAAATATACCCAGGCGAAGCCGGGTCCTTCTGCTAGTTCATTATATATTTTAGGAGTCGGTCCATTTTATACCGACTCCACCAAAATGGTGACCAACTCCGACTCCGCGACTCCACAGCCCTGGAATCTATAGGTATGTATCTAAATTACCCAATATATCCCCGGTCTAGTGGTCTGGCTGCAGGCTACCCATTGGATTCTTCCTAAATAGCAGAGGAGTACTTGATTTTCCAAATACTTGCTTTAATAAGCAGTCATACATAGGGTATGGAGAGTGACCTCTTCCACTCCTGAGATCTCACCTTACTCCTTTCTTACACCTCTAAACGGGGCACACTAAAGTTGCCCACACACACACACATCTAACAGGAGGTAGATTCTGTAGGTATGTTAGTTAGAAAGCACTAACCTGTGCCAGAGGTAGAATAGCGCTTCCCTGCCTAAAAAAAAGATGCCCGTGAGCAAACCCTCCCTACATGTTTCCCCGGGATACGGTATTGTATCTGCTATGGCTGTCAGAGGCTTCTTCAGCTTGGTGGGGTGCAGGGAGAGAGGCCTGTCATCTGGTAATAAGTAATGGCACTCGGACCTCTATAAGGGTGACTCAGCTGCCTGATGGGCTTGCATATTTACCTAACCAGTAGAGTGCAGGACTTATTTATGGGTCTTTGGAACTATCTGAAATCTCTATATAATTTACAGACACGCCAGGCTTTATCTAAGGAAAGTTCAATTTTTGAAAGTTACCAGGCTCCAAACTTTATACCTTATTTTCTATTCCATACATACCTTTCCTGCCATTACTAATATTCCCTCACTGCAGAACATATAATTCTTGTTCCTCCCATTTATTTGACAACGCTGCCACCTAGTGCTTAACCACAGTACCACATGCTCTCTATCTGGATTATATAATCTGCCTCAATCATCCAACTTCATCATCACCATCTATAGCTTTTAGCACAGAGGCTATATCTCAATTTTGCCAGACCTGCCTTTCTGTATACTCCAGATTTCTACAGCATAATTTGATGCGCTCCTCAAAAACTAAAACCTGACCCAGTCATAAAAAAATCATTTAATTAAACTACGTCTATTTAAGTTAATAAATAATAAAAAAACAATGTGCTTTAAATGTAATGTGCTTTAAATACTATTTAATAGTAATAATGTATAGGATGAAGAGCACCATCTTGTGGGTAGCAAGCAACGTATCTTCTAATGGCTGCACTTCCATTTTGTTTTGCATTTTTTTTATTGCGCATGCACTATATTATCATAGTGGCTTGTCAAGGAGAAGAGGACAGGGAGTCCAGAATAGAAATTTCTACTTTTCAGGTAATAATAATCTAATCTATTATGAGTCAACCCCTGGCAAGCGATATGCTGTCAGACATTGCGCTGTACTTCTGTATGAAAGGAGAGAGTAGGTTGAGATTCATCATGCGCTCATCCTACACCAAATAGTAGCGCAATGTTTTTTGGCTTTTTTATGTTAGACTGTATGATCTCAGGAGTTATCGCGAGATCTAGCATTTTAGCTCATTTTATGTAATGATTACATTTGGAGGATTTTAATGGGATTAAATATCCAGATTAATGAGATAACGGTCAGAAACTTCGATCTTCAACAAATGAAGAAAACAAAGTTTCCGATCGTGATGTAGCGCTGCTAGGCATGCTGGGAATCTCCTGGACACATGCCTAGCAGTGACTCTTTAGAAGAAGTCGAGGGGTGGAGTTGCAGCCAGCAAGAGCAGAAGCACAATCCTGCAGCTCTGTGACAGCTCACTTTTATCTTGAGATTTCTTTGTGTTAACCCGACAAACTGGGGAAAAAAAAAAAAAAAAAACCACAGAACAGGGGAGAACATAAAGAACACTCCGGTATAACTTTCTTCAACGGGAGTGAACTTTTGAAAATGGGGCCTACCTTGCTAACCAGAACTGCAGGCTAGATTTGCTAGATTTGTGACTGCCAAAGGGGCTCCTCTAACATTGGATGCTAAGGTACTAAGAGAGTGGCATCTTTACTCAGCAAGAGGATATCCCTGGCTTAAGATACATCCAATCCATATCAGATTGTGGTTCTTTCCATTACATAGACGAGCAGAGCCGACAGTCTCGTCATTTGTGGAAATAGGCCAGTTTGCTGAACACTGACTAAGCTACCATTTTACATAAAGCAGCAAACTAACACATTCACTGAACTATCTGCATTTAGGATGTGAACATTTCTACAGCCTGAGAGCTTTGACCTGACTAGCAATCTGTTTCATTTTACAATGCTTCCATAATCTGCGCTTTGCCCTTATAGCTATATACAACCCCCCCCCCCACCAAGAAGCCACCCAATAGACCCCCAGAGTGTCTACACCTCTACAGTATACCAAGATTATAAACATTCTCAAAATGGGAAAACCTAAAGATTCCTCTGAGGACCTCAACAGATCATCCAAAATTCCAAAAAAAAAAAAAAAGAGTCTGGGAAGTTTCAAAAAGCATCAAGTGAGACCTTTGAACAACTAGCAAAAAGAGACAAGGTAGGATCTTTTCTAACCCAATCTCTGGTTCCGATAGTGACAATAATGTCTCTGTGCCAAAGAATTAAGATTTAAAGGGAACCTGTCATCTCCGAAACACCCCCTGAACTAGAGTAAGCAGTGTATAGTGTAAGTGACGTCGAGTCTGGTTATGTAATTTTTATCTTCATACTCGCTTCCACTCTGATGTTGTGCTCCCACAAACCTGCAGTAAAATGCACTCAGTGGACTCCAGTGCTCACTCACATAATGAAGAGGACTCAAAAAAAGAGTCCTCTCAATGCATTTTACTGTTGGTTTGTGGGAGCACAGCGTCGGAATGGAAGTATGAAGATAAAACTTACATATTCGGAGTCAGCATCACTTACACTATACACCGCTTACTCTAGTTCAGGGGGTGTTTCGGAGATGACAGGTTCCCTTTAAGACCACATATTTAAGCCCTGCCAACGGTCGATACTCTGAAATCATTGTTCCAAGACATGACAATCTTTGAAGACAGAACTAACAGAGCTAAAAGTGGACAAAAAAAAAAACAACAGTCACTAGAACAGTGGTGGCGAACCTATGGCATGGGTGCTAGATGCAGCACTCAGAGTCCTCTCTGTGGGCACCCACACCCTGGAAAAAGTCTATGGTGTACCAACATGCCTTAGACTTTTCCTGCCATTGATCAGCGCAGGGCACACTATGAACAGCACAGGCAGCGCATTGAATATAGGAAAGCTATTACAGCTAAATGATCAATTAAATGGAAGATATACTATACTGAACTGTAGTATTCAGTCCGTGTTGGCACTTTGCGATAAATAAGTCAGTTTTGGGTTTCAGTTTGGGCACTCTGTCTCTAAAAGGCTCACCATCACTGCACTAGAGGAAACCACTGAAAAGCCTATCCAACACGCTTCCTATTTGGACTGCTCCCTGAATGGCGAAATACAAAATGCGTATCTTCTACGTCCTCACATTGACGATCTTTAAAAACGCTCAAGAAGAAATAATCTGCGAAATAAAGGGCTATCAGAGACGGCAGAAGACAAGGATATACTCAAATTTTCTGGAGCTTTTAGGGAAAGATGATACAGATCTGGGAATAGAAAGGGCTCACAGAGTCTTTAGCCCTAAAAATTCCAGCATGGACAGTCATCGTGATGTGCTCTGCTATCTTAAGAGTTTCCGACTTAAAGGGAGTCTGTCACCACGATTTTGACTATTAAGTTATTTATAGCACTGGATTCAGCTGACTATAAGCATCTCCAAAACGTTATTGTTATAGGGCATAAATGAAGATCTGATGTTAAAAATACCTTTTTTATCAACTGTCAATCTCTTACTTAAGGAGCCAAAGGGGATGTGCCAGCGATGTTGGAGCCCGGCCACGGCGATTCAGTTGGAGCCCAGGACCGGCCACCTCATTAATATTCACTTCACTGCTCCAAGCAGTGACGCTCCGGCACGGCTGTAATCCCGCGCAGGCGCAGTACATTAAGTGGTCTGCGCCGTGCGGTCTGCGGGCTACAGCTTCACAGGATGTACTGCGCCTGCGCGGGATTACAGCCGTGCCGGAGCTTCACTGCTTGAAGCAGTGAAGTGAATATTAATGAGGTGGGCGGTCCTGGGCTCCAACTGAATCGCCGTGGCCGGGCTCCAACATCGCTGGCACATCCCCTTGGGCTCCTTAAGTAAGAGATTGACAGTTGATAAAAAAGGTATTTTTAACATCAGATCTTCATTTATGCCCTATAACAATAACGTTTTGGAGATGCTTATAGTCAGCTGAATCCAGTGCTATAAATAACTTAAGTCAAAATCGTGGTGACAGAATCCCTTTAAAGAAGAGATCCTGAAAAAAAGCCAGAATAGCAAAAAAGAAAGAACGAGGATAAAGAAGTCTTTATATATCAAGACATTTCCTGTTACACTCACGATCTGAGGAGACAATTATTACCTTTAACGAGGGTCCCCGTTTGGGATACTCATTTCATTCAATGGCAAAACAATTGTTATCCGTTCACCTTATGACCTCCAAGCTGCTCTCTCAAGGCTGAACCTTTCTAACATTGATATCCCAGATTGGAAAACTGCTTCCGATGCTGTTGTCCGGCCTGGCATTGCCTACTGCTTCTGATCTAGTCTGTTCCTTGCCTTTCTGCTTCTGTTCCTGTGTTGTCCTGCCTTTGTGAGAGGGTCCCTGGGTTCTCCAGAGGGAGGATCTGTAGTCTGTGTGCAGCTCTTTCTGACCGCCATGGTTCCATTCCACATGGAGTCCAGTCATCTGCTTCTGTGCTGGTTCTCGTTTGTCTTGCTGTCTGATCCATGTCCTGTGTTTGCTTGGGTTTGTTGTCCGTTCTGCTGGTGCATGTGCCAGCATGGTTCTCTGCAGGTAGGAGCCAAGTATACCGGGACCTTCCTGGAGGTGTGACCAGTGAGCCCTCGGCCCAGTTCATCCCCACCACCAGGGGCTCTGAAGAATGTGGCTCACTAGCTCTTCGCTTCGGGGTTTTGCCTCTGGTCTGCTGATGTACTTGGTTCTGTGGTAGTGCTACCACTACTGCTTAACTTGCTGTACTGTCATGTTCCTTTATTACATTTAATATATAAAGCTGAGTGTGTGTGTGTGTGTGTCTGCTAAAGGAATCCGCACCGCTGCAGCTACAATCACAAAATTTGGCACACATGTACATCAGGTGTCCGGGAAGGTTTTAAAACAGTTTTCAACTCTCCAGGACGTAGCGTTCCTGAGATATTCCCAAAAAATGCATTAGCCAATAGTAGCCTGGTCACATGACCCTTATCAGCCAATAGAAGCTCCCAGGCAGTTAGTCTCCACACACACCAGGTTTCTATGGCCACGCCCCTTCCACTCCGCATCTGACCGGGATTAAAAAAATGAAGGTAAAAATCAACTTCTGTCAGCTGCAGGGGTGGGAGGGAGTGTGACTTTCTCCCTGCAGCTCATGCTGTTCAAAAGGACATCCGTGTGTCCATCCAGGCCCTGCGCATGACAGAGGACAGGGAGTCTGAAAGCCAGAATGTCCAGCCTTACCTCAACATGAAGCCGTGCCACCGGTCCCCATAAAGCCACACCCCTAAACAAGAGGCCACGCCCCCTGTGTCCATCCAGGCCCTGCACATGGCAGAGGACAGGTAGTCTGAAAGCCAGAATGTCCAGCCTTCCCCTAACGTGAATCCATGCCACCGGTCCCCATGAAGCCACACCCCTAAACAAGAGGCCACGCCCCCTGTGTCCATCCAGGCCCTGCGCATGACAGAGGACAGGGAGTCTGAAAGCCAGAATGTCCAGCCTTCCCCCAACATGAAGCCGTGCCACCGGTCCCCATAGAGCCACACTCCTAAACAAAAGGCCACGCCCCCTGTGTCCATCCAGGCCCTGCGCATGACAGAGGACAAGTAGTCTGAAAGCCAGAATGTCCAGCCTTCCCCTAATGTGAATCCGTGCCACCGGTCCCCATGAAGCCACACCCCTAAACAAGAGGCCACGCCCCCTGTGTCCATCCAGGCCCTGCGCATGACAGAGGACAGGTAGTCTGAAAGCCAGAATGTCCAGCCTTCCCCTAATGTGAATCCGTGCCACCGGTCCCCATGAAGCCACACCCCTAAACACGAGGCCACGCCCCCTGGTTCCATGAAGACACAGAGGAGAAGCTGTCTGAGCGTGAGCTACTGAAAGGGTGGACATCCCTGTGTCTGTCCAGGCACTGTGCCGGACAGTGGACAGGGAGTCTGAAAGCCAGACTGTCCAGCCTAAAACTGGACCTCAGGCCACCCTAGGGGCAGGCTGATGTTCGGGTGGCCAGTTGTCCGGCTTTAGGCTGGACAGTCCGGTTTTCTGGCTCCCTGTCCTCAGTCCAGCACAGTGCCTGGATGGACGTAGGGATGTCCACCCTTTCAGTAGCTCACGCAGCTTTTCCTACGTGTCTTCACGGAGCCAGAGAGCGTGGCCTCATGTTTAGTGGTGTGTCTTCATGGTAACCAAGGGCACTGTTTCACGTTTGGGGGAATGGCCAGTGAGGTCTGGCTTTCTGGGGTGAAGACAGTGGCCACTCTAGCTGCTGTGGAGGTCACAGTTATACGGGGCGGGCTGCTGTAGAGGTCACTCTCGATATTTAAAATCTTTACTACCTTGTATAAATCCTCTCTCTTTTCTCTTCTGTAATGGGGAAGTGGAATTAAAACAGAGACGGAAGGGGTTTCCACAATTTTTATCAAGAGTAAACTTTGAACTTTTATTTGTGTAATGTGTAGGGGCAGTGATACTAACCATTTTTGTAATGTAATTTAATAACTGAAATCATACATTTCTACTAGAAAAATAGCTCTAAAGAGGCCTATTTTGAGCCTTAGCAATGCTCCTCTGTCTTCTGTTTACAGTCACTGTTGAGCAAGTCTCCACTGTTATGTAAACAGAAGACAGAAGGGTGTTGCTAAGGCTCAAAATGGGCCAATGAGCTATTTTTCTAGTAGAAATGTATGATTTCAGTAATTAAAGTATATTACAAAAATGCTCAGAATCACTGCCCCTACACATTACACAAATACAAAAAATATCACAGTTACACTTTAAAGTTATGGACTTGCTGACTGATCCAGATGGAGGATATACAGGGTAGGCCATTTATAAGGATACACCTAAATAAAATGGGAATGGTTGGTGATATTAACTTCCTGTTTGTGGCACATTAGTATATCGGAGGGGGAAACTTTTCAAGATGGGTGGTGACCATGGTGGCCATTTTGAAGTCAGCCATTTTGGATCCAACTTTAGTTTTTTTCAATGGGAAGAGGGTCATGTGACACATCAAACTTATTGAGAATTTCATAAGAAAAACAATGGTGTGTTTGGTTTTAATGTAACTTTATTCTTTCATGAGTTATTTACAAGTTTCTGACCACTTATAAAATGTGTTCAAAAAGCTGCCCATTGTGTTGGATTGTCAATGCAACCCTCTTCACCCACTCTTCACACACTGATAGCAACACTGCAGAAAAAATGCTAGCACAAGCTTCCAGTATCCGTAGTTTCAGGTGCTGCACATCTCGTATCTTCACAGCATAGACAATTGCCTTCAGATGACCCCAAAGATAAAACTCTAAGGGGGTCAAATCAGGAGACCTTGGGGGCCATTCAACTGGCCCACAATGGCCAATCCACTTTCCAGGAAACTGTTCATCTAGGAATGCTCAGACCTGACACCCATAATGTGGTGGTGCACCATCTTGCTGGAAAATCTCAGGGAAAGTGCCAGCTTCAGTGCATAAAGAGGGAAACACATCATCATGTAGCAATTTCACATATCCAGTGGCCTTGAGGTTTCCATTGATGAAGAATGGCACCACTATCTTTGTACCCCATATACCACACCATACCATCAATTTTTGTGTACTCAGGGGATATTTTAGACTAGGCTCAAAAAAATAAAGAACGAGACAGAGAAATCAATTACTTAATATCCCATATACAAACGCTAGAAAGGTCCCATAAAGAATCTTTGTGCAAGAAAGTAGAAAGTGAATTAGGTGTGTTGAGACCCTCTCTCAAAAGCATATAAGAAGCTCATACCCAAAGGATTCTTTTCATATATTGATTCAAACACTATATGGAGGCTAACAAGAGTGAAAAGGTATTGTCTAATATTATACGTAAGGAACGTGCCAAGAAGTAAATCACTGGATAAAGATAAGTAAGTAAATAACTCTAAGCATATAGCCAATGCTTTCTAAGAGTTCTATGAAAACTGTATAAACATACCTAGAAAATTAAAATAACAGAATATTTGAACCAGGTAAACCTCCCAAAACTCTCAGAGGAACATATCCACTCACTCTGTGCCTTTTTAACATTGATGAGATTAACAGAATAATTGACACCTTTATTAATGGAAAAAGCCCAGGCCCAAATGGTTCCCCATTAGCTATTATAAACATTCTAAGCCTATTCTCTCCCCCCACCTGGCCAATTATTTTAATAAAATTTCCCATGACATCAAATATAGGAAAGAAACTCTATGCACCCATATAACGGTTATCCCAAATTTAGGAAAGGACCGTACTCAATGTAGTAATTTTAGACCCATTTCATTAATAAATAACAATATAATTTTTTTTGCAAAGATTCCAGCCCAGCAGCTGCAGCCTCTTCTTGGTCTATTAGTTAAAAATGATCAGGCAGGCATTTTTTCACACAGAGAGGCAAAGGATAACGGTGATTCAATTGGCTAAGATTAATAAATGTCCCTTAGCCCTGGTGGCTAAAGATGCCAAAAAAGAGTTTGACAGGCTAAATTGGTCATACCTAGAGGCTGTCCTACACAAATTTAATTTCCGTATACCGTTTAATCGACAAAGCTATGGCCGTTTATCCCCACCCCCTCTGCTGCACTTAAGGTGCATTCTGACATATGTCGGAAACCTTTCAGAACTCTAATGGTACTGGGCAGAGGTGTCCTCTATCCCCTCTTGTTTATACGTTCTCTAGAGCTCTTCCATTGCCAAAATAAGAGATAACCTCCTTATTAAAGGTATCAAAATAAGTAAGATCCCACAAAGTAGCCGATTTTAAGATAAACATTGAAAAATCCAAATTATCCAATGAAACTCGAGCCTGGGAAAATATAAGTGTGATCCCATTTAGGCAAGCTAGGAGCTCTTTTAAATATCGGGGAGTCAAGATATGTGTGGATTTGGCAGAGGTGTTTGCTTAAAACTACCTTCCCTTTCTTAAAAATCTATACATCATGCTGAAGGAGTGGGACACCCTACAAGTGTCTTGGTTTTGGGAGGATACATTTTGTAAAAATTATAGTGTTCCGCAGGATTCTGTTTGTTTTCAGACATTACCCATTGAGATTACTAATTCCCTTTTTCTAAATTAAAAAAAAAAAAAACAGTTCTTGCCCATTATCTGGAATAGAAAACATAATAGATTGGCCTATTCCACTCTTGTTAGGGCACGAAGAGAAGGGGGTTGGGTTTGCCTGACCTAGAAAAATACGATAACTCGATTATCCGTTTACACGAATTGAGCATTAAAGAAGAACTCCCGTAAAAATTTTTATTCCATGTCCTGCTAGAAATGTACATGATGTAATCTGTAGTGAATGTCATTTTCTTACTAGTGTCTGTATTTGTGAGTTATACCTCCCTGATGTTTCTCATCTGTGTCATGTGACTAGTAATCAGACTCACCAACTCACACAGAGACTTGTGTGGACAAGAAGTCTGTTTCTCTATGCATTCCTATGGGAGCCTCACTTTCAGTCTCATAGGAATGAATAGAGTAAATACTGGCTTCCTGCCCTGGGTCAGTTGGAGGTCAGGGAGCTGGTCACATGACCCAGCTACAATAAGAAGAGCGGGGATAACTCAAAATTACAGTCACTGATGAGAAGATTGCATTCACTATAGATTACATCATTCACCTTTCTAACAGGTCAGAGAAAAATAATTTTTGCGGGAGTTCTCCTTTAAGCCTGAAATGAAGCCCTGGGCTGACAGAAGTGCTCCACTTGAACCAAAATGAGTTTTCTTCAGAGACTCGCTGCCCATGAGGAACTTGAAATTGCTGCTCAACTATTGCAACAGGTTATACCCACACAGGATAGATTCTCCACTTACACTCTAATAGGGGCTGTAGACATTATTAAAAAGTCTTAAATAAGGAAGGCCACACCCTTATATTAAGAATTGGTCTAAGGATTTGAAAACCTCCTTCAATATTCACAAAGTAGAATATATTTTATGATTCACTGAGGATAATAAACTGTCAGATAAAATGCAGAATGTAAAAGTAAATTCCCCATTAAAAGTGCCCTGTCTGACCCAGGAAGAATTATAGCGGCATCTTAAAAAGATTAAAATAGACAAATCGCCAAGACCAGATGGCATACACCTCCGTGTCCTAAGAGAATTAAGTCATGTCATAGCCAGACCCTTATTTCCGATATTTAAGGACTCTATACTGACAGGGAGTGTTCCACAGGATTGGCGCATAGCATATGTGGTGCCAATACTCAAAAAGGGTCCAAAAACAGATACTAGAAACTATAGGCCGGTAAGTTTAACGTCTGTCGTGGGTAAACTGAAGGTTTTCTAAGAGATGCTATCTTGGAGTATTCATCTGACAGGGTAGATCATGTGATGTTTATAGGGCAGGTTGTTACGGACTCAGCAATTTATTTTGGTTTTACACAATAAAAGCATTTTTGAAACAAAAAAAAAACATTTTTAGTGTCTCTATTTTATGAAAGCCATATCTTTAATTTTTTTGGTGATAGTCTTAGATAGGGTCTAATTTTTTGCAGGATGCAATGATCGTGTGATTTGTACTATTTTGGGGTACATATAAAACTTTTTGAACGCTTGGTATTACACTTTTTGTGATGTAAGGAGACAAAAATGGCTTTTTTGGCAGTTTTTAATTATTTATTTTTTACGTTTTTTTTTTAACCATTTTATATGTTCTATTTTTTACAATTTTATGTCTCTTTATGGGAAAGGGGTATTTTTTTGTTTTCTTTACTATAAACTTTAATTGTTTTACTGTTAAAAACACTTATTTCTCTTCACTTCACAATTTTTTATTTTTGTCCCACTATGGGACTTCAACATTTCAGGGTCTGATCCCTGTTTAAATGCAGTACAATACATCTGTATTGTACTGCATTGACTATCAGTGTATTACACAGTGTAATACCCTGATAGTTTGTCTATGAGACCAGGCCTGGGCCTCATAGGCTTCCATAGCTGTTGGGCCCCAACGCCTTTGAAAGGCTTGGGGATGCAATGGTAACCATCAGGTCCCCATCACCACAGGGCGGGACCTGATGTATCAGGAGAGAGAGCGCAAATCTCCCATTTGCCAGTGTCATCACCAATGCTGGTGGATGCAGCAGGGGTCCCGCTGTCAGCTGGGCCCCTGACGCTGATTGTGGAAGCGCACGTGGGTCTGGACCACAGGACGAGGTCGGAAAAAAGCTTTACCTTCACTTCCCTTTATAACTGCTTGGTAACAAGAGTTGGGCTAAAATTTACTACTGCAGAAGTTAAGAAAATGTTCTCAGCTGCTAAACAATCCTCCAGATGTGTTAGCTTAGGTTACTTTCACATCAGAGTTTTCCTTTTTGAAAAGATCCCCAGAGGAAACCAGTGGAAAACGCATCAGTTTTTTTCCCATTCGTTGTCAATAGGGACAAAACTGAACAAACTGGAACAGAGTGCACAAGAATGCATTCCATTCCGATTTGTTGCGTCCCCATGCTGGACCAAAATCGCTGCAAGCAGCATTTTTGCGTGCAGCATAGGAAACTGAACATACATGGTTGTTGGTGCCAGATCCGGTAAGTCGATAGAGTGTCAGAAAAAAACTGATCCAGCGCCTGTTGACTGCCAGTTTCTTCATTTTCAATATAATACAACTGATCAGAACGGATGACCATGGCTTCACCAAGGAGAGAATTTGTCACACTAGCACTAAAATCTTCCGGCAGGCTGTTCCAGCAGAGGAACAGCCTGCCGGAGTCCATCATATCCGACATAGCCAAAAAAGGCAAAAGTACCACACCAGGCCCTTTTTGTCTGTCGGAATCCCGACACTAATGCTGGAAACAGGCTATAACCCATTATAGTCAATAGGCTTCGGTGGGGACAGGTAGTATCCAGCTATGCCAGATGTGATTAAGCCCGGTAGGGTGTTCTTCTGCCAGAAAAGCTTGCTGGAACATTTTAGCGCTAGAGTGAGCAAATAAACAGGTAAGGGACATGAAGAGTCTCAGTTGTGAGGACAGATTAAAAGAACTAAATTTAGTCGTGAGAAGAGATATCTAAGAGGTACCATGACTAACCTATACAAACGTATACACTCACCGGCCACTTTATTAGGTACACCTGTCCAACTGCTCGTTAACACTTAATTTCTAATCAGCCAATCACATGGCGGCAACTCAGTGCATTTAGGCATGTAGACATGGTCAAGACAATCTCCTGCAGTTCAAACCGAGCATCAGTATGGGGAAGAAAGGTGATTTGAGTGCCTTTGAACGTGGCATGGTTGTTGGTGCCAGAAGGGCTGGTCTGAGTATTTCAGAAACTGCTGATCTACTGGGATTTTCACGCACAACCATCTCTAGGGTTTACAGAGAATGGTCCGAAAAAGAAAAAACATCCAGTGGGCGGAAATGCCTTGTTGATGCCAGAGGTCAGAGGAGAATGGGCAGACTGGTTCGAGCTGATAGAAAGGCAACAGTGACTCAAATTGCCACCCGTTACAACCAAGGTAGGCAGAAGAGCATCTCTGAACGCACAGTACGTCGAACTTTGAGGCAGATGGGCTACAGCAGCAGAAGACCACACCGGGTGCCACTCCTTTCAGCTAAGAACAGGAAACTGAGGCTACAATTTGCACAAGCTCATCGAAATTGGACAGTAGAAGATTGGAAAAACGTTGCCTGGTCTGATGAGTCTCGATTTCTGCTGCGACATTCGGATGGTAGGGTCAGAATTTGGCGTCAACAACATGAAAGCATGGATCCATCCTGCCTTGTATCAACGGTTCAAGCTGGTGGTGGTGGTGTCATGGTGTGGGGAATATTTTCTTGGCACTCTTTGGGCCCCTTGGTACCAATTGAGCATCGTTGCAACGCCACAGCCTACCTGAGTATTGTTGCTGACCATGTCCATCCCTTTATGACCACAACGTACCCAACATCTGATGGCTACTTTCAGCAGGATAATGCGCCATGTCATAAAGCTGGAATCATCTCAGACTGGTTTCTTGAACATGACAATGAGTTCACTGTACTCAAATGGCCTCCACAGTCACCAGATCTCAATCCAATAGAGCATCTTTGGGATGTGGTGGAACGGGAGATTCGCATCATGGATGTGCAGCCGACAAATCTGCGGCAACTGTGTGATGCCATCATGTCAATATGGACCAAAATCTCTGAGGAATGCTTCCAGCACCTTGTTGAATCTATGCCACGAAGAATTGAGGCAGTTCTGAAGGCAAAAGGGGGTCCAACCCGTTACTAGCATGGTGTACCTAATAAAGTGGCCGGTGAGTGTAAATGGCCCATAGAAAAAATATGGTGAAAAGCTGTTCCATGTAAAACCCCCTCAAAAGAAAAAGGGGCACTGCCTTAACTGAAGAAGAAAAAGCTGAGTCTTCACAAGAGACACTAATTATTCACCATAAGAACTGTGAGACTGTGGAATAATCTACCTTAGGATGTGGTAATGGCAGGAACAGTGGACAGTTTAAAGGGGTTATGCAGTCTGTATATACTGATGACCTATCATCAATATCTGAACGGCAGGTGTCCGATACCCAGCACCCCGACTATCAGCTGTCTGAATGGAGCAAGTATTTGTAATTACACTGCACCACATTGCAAAGACGACCACAGGCAGTGTAATGAAGAGGGAGCAGCGCTCAAATGGAGTGCCACCTCCTCTTCAAACAGCTGATCATCAGGTTGTTGGACCCCTGTTGATCAGATATTGATGATACAGCCTGCACAACCCCTTTAAGAAAGGCTTAGATGAATTCTTAGAATGAAATAACATTAAAAGTTATTAACCACTTCCAGTCTGCCCATTGACTATAAACGTCCTGGTAGTGGATCTCTATCTCTGAATGGACGTTTTAAAATGTCCTTGAGCTTTGCCCCCTGTGTGCAGCACCTGTACATAGAAACTCCATGACTCAGCTGCCTCCTGACACCCAAGAACATGGAGCTTTAACCTGAGACCTTTTTTCCTGGCCTCCAGGCTTTTGATCACTCTGACAAGCTGTCAAAGCCATCACAAATGCTTGTACTATCTCCCTCTCATTACTGCCGGTCACAGAGTAGATTGCAACCACATATGGGGTGTTTCTGCAAACTTCAGAATCAGGAAGATACCGTATTTTTCGCCCTATAAGACGCACCGGCCCATAAGACGCACCTAGGTTTTAGTGTAGGAAAATAAGAAAAAAATATTTTTCATCAGATCCTCTTATCAGACCCCCATATCAGCCCCCTGTGCCCCCATACATCTCACTGTGCTCCCACCAGACCTCAGATCAGCAGAATGTGCCCCCATCAGACCTCAGATCAGCAGAATGTGCCCCCATCAGACCTCAGATCAGCAGAATGTACCCCATCAGACCTCAGATCAGCAGAATGTGCCCCCATCATACCTCACATCAGCAGAATGTGCCCCCATCAGACCTCAGATCAGCATATTGTGCCCCCATCAGACCTCAGATCAGCATATTGTGTCCCCAACAGACCTCAGATCAGCATATTGTGCCCCCAACAGACCTCAGATTAGCATATTGTGCCATCAGACCTCAGATTAGCGTTTTGTGCCCCCATCAGACCTCAGATTAGCGTTTTGTGCCCCCATCAGACCTCAGATTAGCGTTTTGTGCCCCCATCAGACCTCAGATTAGCGTCTTGTGCCCCTATCAGACCTCAGATCAGCCCACCCAGCCACTTAAAGACCATACTTACCTGTTCTGCGCTGCCGCTGCCGTCCGGTCCCACGCTCCGCTCTCTTCCCTGCCGGCACGCACTATGACCTGACGCTGCAGCGTCAGGTCATAGTGCGTGCCGGCAGGGAAGAGAGAGGAGCGCGGAGCGTGGGACCGGGCGGCAGCGAAGAACAGGTAAGTATGGTCTTTAAGTGGCTGGGTGGGCTGATTTGAGGTCTGATGGGGGTCCCTACGTACAAGTGAGCGCTTCCTTATGGAAGCGCTCACTTGTATTTGCCCTATAAGACGCACCGCATTTTCCCCCCTACTTTTGGGGGGAAAAAAGTGCGTCTTATAGGGCGAAAAATACGGTAAATATTCAGGTTTGATTTGCGGTTTACCCTTGCTATCTTATAGGAAAAATGAATTAAAAATTGAAAATCTGCAAAAAAAATATATTTGTTTTTAAAAATTTCACCTTCCTTCTGTTTTAATTCTTGTGGGAAATCTAAAGGGTTAACAAACTTTGTAAAAATCAGTTTGGATTACATTGGGTGCTGTAGTTCATTTATGGGAGGTTTCTATTATTTCAGCCCCTCAAAGTCACTTTAGAACTGCAAAGGTCCTTTAAAATTAACTATTGGAAATTTTCATGAAAATCTTAAAAATTACATCTAAAATTCGAAGCCTTCTAACGTCCTCAAAAAATAAAATTACATTTCCAAAATTATGCCAACATAAAGTGGACATATGGTGAATGTTCATTAACAACAATTTTATTAGATATCCCTATGCAACTTAAAAGCAGAGAAATTAATATTTAAAAAATTGTGATTTTTTTTTTTTAAATTTTCAGTAAATTATGGATTTTTTATAAATAAAGGTAAAATATATTGACTCAAATTTACCATTAACACAAAGTACAATGTGTCACAAGAAAACAATCTATGAATGGCTTGGATAAGTAAAAGCATTCCAAAGTTATTTCCACATGAAGTGACATGTCAGATTTGTAAAATTAGGCCTGGTCAGGAAGGGGGTAAATGGCCCGGATGGGAAGTGGTTAAAATCGGTAGAATTCTTGCTTCTCACTGCCCTTCCCATAATTCACATCTTCTCCCATGCCCTGGTTGAACTTAATGGATTTTGTCTTTTTTCAAATGTATTAACTATGAAACTATATTCAAGATGGGGCCTTTAGATGAAAAGAGAAACCATTTTCACCTATCTAATTTATTGATCCAGATGCCAAATTCATGCATTTTCACATCCACTGCTGTAGTGATTGGTCTGTCTTATGGTGGGGGAGCCACTTTCTTGTAAGTCATTGTTCAGCACCCCCCTCTGATCCTTGTAGAAAGGAAATGCTTCTAAAAATGGTTCCTCCACTGACATAATACAGTGATTCCCCAAACGTGTATACGCAGCCTTCTTCTGCAAAAAGCAAAATGGACCCAATAATAGCAATGTTTAACTTGGAAAATGCAATTTCTAGTTGGACCTGATCTGCTTGTGTAAAAAGAATGTTGGCTTTTTATATACGTTACCTGGGCCAGCAATTTCTGTTTTCTCAATCAAGTTATTTTCTGGAAGATTTTTAACAATTTTATTTGCAATTTCAATTGGGCTTACTTTTTCACCTTTTGCCTTAAGCATCTGCAAGAAACACAGGTAACGCCATCAATATCACAAATATTATACACATATATACATATATAGCATATGATATTCATTTACTGGTAATAATGGTACTTGTTACCTATGTTTGCTATCACATATCCTTATTCTATGGATGTATAACAATAAAATTCTCAGATTCCTAAAACTTGCCCCAGTGAAATACTTTTTCTAAAATCTTCTAATATTTTCCTGGAATTGCATATTGATAACCTATCCTCAGGATAGATCAGCAATATCTGATTGGATGAAATCCGGCTCCTGGCTCCAAAGGTGATCAGCTGTCTCAAGGGACCGCAGTGCTCATACTATACCAAGAAAAGCGTCTTCGCCCGTGTTTGATATTGCAGCTCAATGCCATTCACCTGAATGGAACTGCGCTGCACAAAGGCCATATGACTGATGGATGTGACACATTAGTGCTACATCAATGTTTAAATCTTGGAAAATCACTTTAGGTCTCTCGATACAGATTGTGTCAGGATCTGTTCAGGAAAAACTGATGGTTTTGCAGTCAAATTAGTTTTTTCTGTGCGGATGCAATCAGTTTTGATGCATTTTTCATGCGAATAAGCAAAAACTGAAGAATAGCAACCATCAATGAAAAACGCATTGCATCCGGATGCTTTTGTTTTTCATGCAAGCCCTATTCACTTCTATGGAGCCAGGGCTGTGTGAAAAAACGGGCAATATAGAACATGCTGCAATTTTTCCTGAATGCAGAAATGATGCTCGAAAATGATGCAGCTTAGGTACACATACCCATTGAAATGAAAGGGTTAGGATTCAGTCCAGATGCTATGCGTTCATTACACGCACTGCATCTGGATGGGAAAACTCACTCGTGTGAAATAGCCCTCAAGAGTACCTGCATATGGTACAGATTTGTATGCAGCAAGCCTGCATAAAATCGGCACCAAAACCACAGAAAAAAAAAAGCACAGAAATCTGCACTATATCGCAATGTTGGTGTGTGTTTTGTGCATTTCTTGTGCTTTTTTTTGTTGCAGATTTTCATGTGGATTTTCTGTTTATGTTAATAACCCCATTGAAGTCTTTGGGGAAAACTACACTACAAAAGGTGCAGAATTGCACAAAAAAATAATACGCTACGGATTGTAAAATCTGCACAATAGGTCAATTTCCACACAGAGATAAAGGCAAAATGTACATGAGATTTATCACATTTCATTCACTTTGCTGGTACTATATTGCACCACGTTTTTTTCGCATGAAAAACTACACGTAATCCACATTGTGGGCAGCTACCCTAAACGTTAACTTCAATTTCACTAGCAAAACAATATTACCTGGAACATAAACAACAACAGTCTTAAAGGGGTTGTCCCATCTTAGCCATCGCTGTGATATGCCCCCAATGTCTGATAGGTGCAAGTCCCACCTATGGGACCCGCATCTATACTTAGAAAGAAGCCCAGAGGGGGCGCCATGCGGTGCGGGCAACCTGCATTCATTTTTATGGGAGCGCCAAAAATAGCTGAGAGTTGGCTCAACTATTTCCGTCAGCCCCATAGAAGTGAATGTAGCTTGCACGGTTCGCTTCCCATTCATTTCAATGGAACTCTACTTGCGGAGCTCGGCTATTTAAAGCGCTCCCATAGGAATGAATGGAGGGTGGCCGCGCAAGCATGTTCCTTAAGGGGCAGGTATATATATATATATATATATATATATATATATATATATAAAAGCAGGTATACGTATATATATATATATATATATATACATACATATACATACACACACATACATACATATATACATACATATATACACACACACAGTACAGACCAAAAGTTTGGACACACCTTCTCATTCAAAGAGTTTTCTGTATTTTCATGACTATGAAAATTTTAGATTCACACTGAAGGCATCAAAACTATGAATTAACACATGTGGAATTATATACTTAACAAAAAAGTGAAACAACTGAAAATATGTCTTATATTCTAGGTTCTTCAAAGTAGCCACCTTTTGCTTGGATTACTGCTTTGCACATTCTTGGCATTCTCTTGATGAGCTTCAAGAGGTAGTCGCCTGAAATGATTTTCACTTCACAGGTGTGCCCTGTCAGGTTTAAGAAGTGGGATTTCTTGCCTTATAAATGGGGTTGGGACCATGAGTTGTGTTGGGCAGAAGTCAGGTGGATACACAGCTGATAGTCCTACTGAATAGACTGTTAGAATTTGTATTATGGCAAGAAAAAAGCAGCTAAGTAAAACGAGTGGCCATCATTACTTTAAGAAATGAAGGTCAGTCAGTCCGAAAAATTGGGAAAACTTTGAAAGTGTCCCCAAGTGCAGTCGCAAAAACCATCAAGCGCTACAAAGAAACTGGCTCACATGAGGACCGCCCCAGGAAAGGAAGACCAAGAGTCACCTCTGCTGCGGAGGATATGTTCATCCGAGTCACCAGCCTCAGAAATCGCAGGTTGACAGCAGCTCAGATTAGAGACCAGGTCAATGCCACACAGAGTTCTAGCAGCAGACACATCTCTACAACAACTGTTAAGAGGAGACTGTGTGCAACAGGCCTTCATGGTAAAATAGCTGCTAGGAAACCACTGCTAAGGATAGGCAACAAGCAGAAGAGACTTGTTTGGGCTAAAGAACACAAGGAATTGACATTAGACATTGTGCTTTGGTCTGATGAGTCCAAATTTGAGATCTTTGGTTCCAACCACCGTGTCTTTGTGCGACGCAGAAAAGGTGAACGGATGGACTCTACATGCCTGGTTCCCACCCTGACGCATGGAGGAGGAGGTGTGATGGTGTAGGGGTGCTTTGCTGGGGACACTGTTGGGGATTTATTCAAAATTGAAGGCATACTGAACCAGCATGGCTACCACAGCATCTTGCAGCGGCATGCTATTCCATCCGGTTTGTGTTTACTTGGACCATCATTTATATATCAACAGGACAATGTCCCCAAACATACCTCCAGGCTGTGTAAGAGCTATTAGACCAAGAAGGAGAGTGATGGGGTTCTACGCCAGATGACCTGGCCTCCACAGTCATCAGACCTGAACCCAATCGAGATGGTTTGGGGTGAGCTGGACCGCAGAGTGAAGGCAAAAGGGCCAACAAGTGCTAAGCATCTCTGGGAACTCCTTCAAGACTGTTGGAATACCATTTCAGGTGACTACCTCTTGAAGCTCATCAAGAGAATGCCAAGAGTGTGCAAAGCAGCAAAAGGTGGCTAATTTGAAGAACCTAGAATATAAGACATATTTTCAGTTGTTTCACACTTTTTTGTTAAATACATAATTCCACATGTGTTAATTCATAGTTTTGATGCCTTCAGTGTGAATCTACAATATTTATATTCATGAAAATACAGAAAACTCTTTGAATGAGAAGGTGTGTCCAAACTTTTGGTCTGTACTGTATATATGTATATATATATATATATATATATATATATATATATATATATATATTAAATGAGATTTTTAGAGCAGTTACAGAAATTAATGTTTCAAATACGGATTCACAGATCACGTTTGCCAAATTTACCTGGTTCATTGCCATTGCGCTGTTGCACTGGTAGTCACCAAACTTAGATTGCTGACTCGGAGTGACTGCCAATGGTGCATTTACCAATTCAGGAAACGATGCTCTTATAGCCCCGTCAAAAATGTCTTGCAGCTTGACATTGATGTTAATCATGCTTTTTACTGATCTGTCTATTTCGTCGTGAAGACTCTACCACAAATTAAAAAAATATAAATTAAAAAAAAAAAAAAAAAACAGATTCAGTAATAAAGTCTCAAATAACTGGTTATGAAGATTTTCTGTATTCATCATGTTACTATTACCTAGAACATATGCCTGATATAGTCGTATTCCAGTATAATAAATGACCCATATTTCAGGCGCAGATGGCGGAGCAATGGTTAGTTGCGTCGCCATCTGCGACTTCAACCCGCTCACGCCAGATCTAAAAAAGTGGGAGTGGCATGGGCAGGGAAGGGCCGGCAGTCCCGTCTCATTTACCATTTTCTGCACCTGGTTTAACCCCTTCAACCGACAGCCAGTTTGGACCAAATGCCGGAGCCCCATTTTTCAAATCTGACATGTCTCACTTTATGTGGTGATAACTTTAGAACGCTTTTACTTATCCGGGCCATTCTGAGATTGTTTTCTCGTCACATATTGTACTTCATGACAGTGGTAAATTTGAGTCAAAATATTTCATTCTTATTTATAAAAAAATACCAAATTTACCAAAAATTTAGAAAAATTTCCAAATTTCCAAATGTCAATTTCTCTACTTTTAAAATACATAGTAATACTTCCAAAAATAGTTATTACTTTACATTCCCTATGTGTCTTCTTCAGGTTTGGATCATTTTGAAAATTACATTTTATTTTTTTGGGACGTTAGAAGGCTTAGAAATTTAGAAGCAAATCTTGACATTTTTCACAAAAATTTCCAAAACCCACTTTTTAAGGACCAGTTCAGGTCTGAAGTCACTTTGTGAGACTTTCATCATAGAAACCACCCAAAAATGACCCCATTTTAGAAACTACACTCCTCAAGGTATTCAAAACTGATTTTACAAACGTCATTAACCCTTTAGGTGTTCCACAAGAATTAAAGAAAAATGTAGCCAAAATTTCCAAATTTCACTTTTTTGGCAGATTTTCCATTTAAATCATTTTAGTCCGAGAATAAAGCAAGGGTTAACTGCCAAACAAAACTCAATAATTATTACCCTGATTCTGTAGTTTACAGAAATGCCCCATTTGTCATCGTAAACTGCTGTACAGGCACACGGCACGGCGCAGAAGGAAAGGAACGCCAGGGCAGATTTCACTGGAAAAAGTTTAAGTTTCCATGTCAGATTTGATGCACCCCTAGAGTAGGAAACTCCAAAAAACTGACCCCATTTTGGAAACTACGGGATAAGTTGGCAGTTTTGTTAGTACTATTCTAGGGTACATGCGATTTTTGGTACCTTTATATTACACTTTTTGTGAGGCAAGGTAACAAAAACTAGCAGTTTTGGCATAGTTTTTATTTTTTGTTATTTACAACATTCATCTGACAGGTTATATCGTGTGATATTTTTATAGAGCAGGTCGTTACGGACGCGGCAATATCAATTATGTATACTTTTTTTATTTATTTAAGTTTTACACAATATTTTTGAAGCACAAAAAAAAATCATGTTTTAATGTCTCCATAGTCAGAGAGCTGTAGTTTTTTTATTTTTTGGACGATTGTCTCAGGTAGAGGCTCATTTTTTGCAGGACGAGATGACGGTTAGATTAGTACTATTTTTTGGGGCATATGCTTTTTTGATCGCTTGGTATTACATTTTTTGTGAAGAAATGTGACAAAAAATGGCTTTTTTTAGACAGTTTTTATTTTTTATTTTTTACGGTGTTCACCTAAGGGGAGAGATCATGTGATATTTTTGTAGAGCAGGTTGTTACGGACGTGTCGATACCTAACATGTATACTTATTTTTATTTATTTAAGTTTTACACAATAATATCATTTTTGAAACAAAAAAATCATGTTTTAGTATCTCCATAGTCAGAGAGCTGTAGTTTTTTTATTTTTTGGGCGATTGTCTCAGGTAGGGGCTCATTTTTTGCGGGACGAGATGACGGTTAGATTGGTACTATTTTTGGGGGCATACGCTTTTTTGATCGCTTGGTATTAAATTTTTTGTGATGAAATGTGATAAAAAATGGCTTTTTTAGACAGTTTTTATTTTTTATTTTTTACGGTGTTCACCTGAGGGGAGAGATCATGTGATATTTTTGTAGAGCAGGTTGTTACGGACGTGTCGATACCTAACATGTATACTTATTTTTATTTATTTAAGTTTTACACAATAATATCATTTTTGAAACAAAAAAAATCATGTTTTAGTATCTCCATAGTCAGAGAGCTGTAGTTTTTTTATTTTTTGGGCGATTGTCTCAGGTAGGGGCTCATTTTTTGCGGGACGAGATGACGGTTTGATTGGTACCATTTTGGGGTAAATACGCCTTTTTGATCGCCTGCTAATACACTTTTTGTGTGGCAAGGTGACAGAAAATGGCTGTTTTGGTATAGTTTTTTTTTAAAAAAAATTTTTGCGTACAGCTGGCGGGGTGGACCATGTGACGCTTTTATAGAGCCCGTCGATACGGACGCGGCGATACCTAATATGTGTACTTTTTCTTTTTTTTTACTTTATTTGGGGAAAAAGGGCGCTTTTTTTAACTTTTTTTAAACTTTATTTTTTTTACTTTTTTACACTTTTTTTTACTTTCTTTTCACACTTTTCTTTTTTACTTTTTAATTTTTTTTTAAACTTTATCAAGACCCATTTGGATCTTGAAGATCCAGTGGGCTTGATGGCTATACAGTGCATTGCAATAGCCATCTATTGCAATGCACTGTATCAGTGCTACACTAAGGCTGATCAGACCCTGAGGGTCTAATCAGCCTTAGCTACATGGCAACCAGGACGCTTTTTGTAAAGCGTCTGGTTGCCATGGTAACCATCGGGCCGTTGCCATTGCAGCAGCGGCCGCCCGATGGTATAGAGAGGGAGCTCCCTCCCTCTTAACCCCATGGATGCTGCGGGCGGCTACTGACCGCAGCATCTATGGGGTTAAACAGCTGAAATCGGTGCCAGCACCGATTTCAGCTGTTAGCAGCAGAGTGTGAGCTGTAATTACAGCTCACACTCTCTGCTGATGGCAGCGGCTCCGATCCTGAGCCGCTGCCATCATACAATACAAAGCAGGAGGGGGGGCAACGGAGGCACCAGGGGGGCACTACAAGGAGGGGGCACTACAAGGGGGGGCACTACAAGAAGGGGGCTATGTGGGGGCACAGAGGACTTACCTGGTTTCAGGCTGCGATCTCTCTCCAGAGTGGAGATCGCAGCCTGAAACCGGCATTTTAATACTGAAGCGCTCCGATTGGTTAGTCTGCAGAGACTAACCAATCGGAGCGCTTGCTGGCAAGGGACCACTCTGATTGGTCCCTTGCCGGCTTCCCCGACGTCTCTGCTCTCCGGGAGAGCGGAGACTCCGGGGCTGTGACACTTTATAGTGTCACAGTCCCGGTAAGCAGTTTGGACGTAACTGTGCGTCCAAATGCAGCAACTTACTTGCACTTTGGACGTACAGTTACGTCCAAATGCGCCAAAGGGTTAAATGTAAGACAGCTCGAAAGCCGTTTTACATTTAAAACTGGCGCTGGATGCACTGAACTTAAGGAGAGGTCTGCGCCTCTTCATAACTTCGCCAGCTATGAGTCCCGCCGGTCTTAAGAAATGTGCCCAATAGTTTTTAAACTAGAAGGCCCCAGGGGTGAAGAAACCCTTTAAAGATGAATGAGATACATATACACACACACACATACACACACACACACATACACACACACATCTCATAAGACACTGGCTGATTTTTTAGCTGTTGAACACTCCATAACTCATAACTTTTATATTTATTTTCCAAAATACATAAGAATCTATATCATCCGCCTGGGAGACTGATTGTCTCTGGAAAAGGCTCAATATTTAGCAACATAATCATTTTCCTTGATAAGACACTGAGACAACATGCAGTTACAGCCAAGTCATACATTCAGGATACTAATTATTTCTTAACCAAACTGATGGATACAGATATTCCTTCTGGAGCTATTCTGGTGGCTTTAGATACAGCCAGCCTCTATACATCAATACAACATCATCTAGGCCTGAAGGTTGTGTTGATGGCCTTGGAGAAATCTGACTTTACTGTCTCTTTTTGAATTGATACTCACAAATATTTTTTATTTGGGGGTGACATATTTACAAATTAAGGGCACAGCCATTGGTTCTAATGTGGCACCTACGTATGCCAACATGGTTGTGTCCTTTCTAGAGGAGACATCAATGTACAACACCACTTCAGACATGTTCTGAGGTGGTGGAGATATATCGATGTGTTCCTCATTTGGGTTGAAACAACGGGAATTGTTGCAATTTTCGATGTTTCTAAATGACATAGATCCAGTTATCCAATTTTCGATTGAGTTGTCTGAAGACTGGATCCATATTTTGGACGTTGATATTTACTTGAATGAACGGGTGTTACAAACTGATGTATATAAAAACCCACAGACAAAAATACATTATTGAGATACAACAGTGCACATCCAAGGAAGATCATTAGATCACTCCCACGGAGTAAGTTTATGAGAGCTAGACATATAGTCAGTGATGATGCTACAAAAAACATCATTAAAAATGTCAAACGATTTCACACAGAGAGGTTATCCACACAAAAAAATGCATTCCATTAGTGACCACTTAAATGAATGATATCCACAAATTAGGGATATTATTTACAGACATTGGCCAATCCTCAGGAATGGACATTCCAATGTGAATTTAATAACATGCCACTGATGTCATACAAGAGATCCACAAATTTGGACTATAAACTGGTTAAAACTGTCATATTATGGGGCCACAAAAGAAACAGATAAAATAGTAAATTTAAAAAACCTAAGACGGGTTGTTTTCCCTGCTTGGGGTATATTAATTGCAAATTGATGCTGAAAGGCAAGTTTTTTTTTTTTCCTCCTAGGACTGGGTTTAGGCACAAAATTACTCATTATCTTATGTGCAATTCTTCATATGTTATATATGTACTGTGGTGTCCATGCAAACTACTGTATGTTGGCGAAACGACGCGACATCAAAACAAGACTGAACAATCACAGGATAAGTATTCGAAAAAAAACAAAAGGACATCCCTGTACCAAAGCATTTTGTGGAACAGAAACATGGCGACAATGATCTTAAATTTATGATCGTGGACCATATTCCTGTAACACGTAGGGGTGGGAATTAAATTCTTTAAAACCCAATGGTCTGAATGTGGACTATAAACCATGGCTATTATACTAATTTGATTACAGTCTGTGTTTGTCCTTTGTGGAGCCGTCTAGTGCACATCTTGTCTGATGTGTGCAGTCCTGGAACAGCCGTTTAAGGGTGCATATATTTGTTCAAAATGTGAGCAAATCACCCGTTTGGAATCGCACATCGTGTATCTAACCGGGCGGATTTCAACACTGAGAAGCGCTGTCAATTTGGAAAAGAGTTTGCTGCTCACTGAGCAAGCACTCTGAGGTAGATGTAGGGTAGGGTGGTAGTGAGGAGGCTCAGGAAAGCGAGGTAGCTAGCTGGGTAACAGGGGAGCAGGGTAGGCCAGACAGGTGCTGGTAGTGGGAGATTCAATTATTAGGGGTACAGAGAGGGCAATCTGTCACAAAGACCGGGATCGTCGAATGGTGTGTTGCCTTCCTGGCGCTCGAGTTCGGCACATCGCGGATCAGGTTGACAGATTAAAATGATTTTAGGGATCTAGGGCATAAAATTATGGCAAGGACGTCAAAGGTAGTGTTTTCCGAAATACTGCCTGTACCACGAGCCACACAAGAAAGGCAGCAGGAGATTAGGGAGGTAAACAAGTGGCTCAAGAACTGGTGTAGGAAGGAAGGATTTGGGTTCTTGGAGAACTGGGTGAACTTCTCTGTCGGATACAGGCTCTACCGTAGGGATGGGCTGTACCTCAATGGAGAAGGGGCAGCTGTTTTGGGGGAGAAGACGGCTAGAAGGCTGGAGGAGTGTTTAAACTAGGGACTGGGGGGGGGGGGAGGGTAACTACATTATAGATGGAAAGGTTCGTGCAGGTAGAGACTTGGGGCAAGGTAATGGAACTGGGGGAGGAATGGAAGGAGGAACTAGAACAGTGCAGAAGGAAAGGTGTAGGGGAAAAAAATATAAACCTTTTAAATGTATGTACACTAATGCCAGAAGCCTGACTAATAAAACTGGTGAACTGGAATTTGTGATGTGTGAGGAGGACTATGACATAGTGGGAATAACTGAGACATGGCTGGATGATACCTATGACTGGGAAGTCAACGTACAGGGTTACAGACTGTTTAGAAAGGATCGTCAAAACCGTAGAGGGGGAGGGGTCTACCTTTATATAAAGTCCTGTCTAAAGCCCACACTCCGGGAAGAAATAAGTGAGGGACATGAACATGTGGAGTCACTGTGGGTAGAAATAAATGGAGCCAAAAACAATAATAAAATACTAATAGAACTTTATTATAAACCACCTAATATACCAGAGTCCACAGAAAATCTACTTCTAAATGAAATAGACGAGGCGGCAAAACATAATGAGGTTGTTGTTATGGGGGATTGCAACTACCCAGATATAGACTGGGAAACTGAAACCTGTATATCTCATAAAGGAAACAGGTTCTTGGAAATAACCAAAGACAATTACCTTTCCCAACTGGCTCAGGACCCGACTAGAGGGACGGCCATACTGGACTTAGTATTAATCAATAGACCTGACAGAACAACAGATGTGCAGGTCGGGGGACACTTGGGAAACACTGACCATAATATAATAACCTTCCAACTGTCATTCAAAAGAGCGTTTCTTCAGGAAGGAACAAAAATACGAAACTTCAAAAAAGCTAAATTTAGTCAACTAAGAGAGGCCATAGGCCTAACTAACTGGGACAAAGTCCTCAAAAATAAAAATACAGCCATAAAATGGGAGATTTTTAAAAGCATCCTAATATCTAATTGTGAGAGGTACATACCTTATGGGAATAAAAGGTTAAGGAACAAGAAAAAAACAATGTGGATAAATAGAGCTGTAAAGAAAGCAATAAATGACAAACAAAGCATTTAAATCACTAAAACAAGAGGGGAGCGAGGAAGCATTGAAAAACTATAAGGAAACAAATAGAATATGTAAAAGACAAATAAAAACAGCCAAACTAGAGACCGAGAGATTAATAGCCAAAGAGTGTAAAACTAACCCTAAAATGTTCTTTAATTATATAAATGGTAAAAAGTATAAACCTGAAGGTGTCGGCCCCTTACAGAGTAATGAGGGGGGAGTTGCAGAGAGCGATGAGGAGAAAGCAAAGCTACTAAATATCTTTTTCTCCACTGTATTCACTGAGGAAAATAAACTGTCAGATAAAATGCAGAATATAAAAGTAAATTCCCCATTAAAAGTGCCCTGTCTGACCCAGGAAGAAGTAGAGCTGCGTCTTAAAAAGATTAACATAGACAAAATCGCCAGGACCTGATGGCATACACCCCCGTATCCTAAGAGAATTAAGTAAGGTCATTGCCAGACCCTTATTTCTGATATTTAAGGACTCTATACTGACAGGGAGTGTTCCACAGGATTGGCACATAGCAAGTGTGGTGCCAATATTCAAAAAGGGTCCAAAAACAGAGCCCGGGAACTATAGGCAGGTAAGTTTAACATCTGTCGTGGGTAAACTGTTTGAGGGTTTTCTAAGAGATGCTATCTTGGAGTACCTCAATGAAAATAAGCAAATAACTCCATATCAGCCTAGCTTCATGAGGGATCGGTCATGTCAAACAAATGTAATCAGTTTCTATGAGGAGGTAAGTTTTAGACTGGTCCGCGGAAAATCAATGGATGTCGTATATCTGGACTTCTCCAAAGCATTTGACACTTACCACCTAAAAGGTTAGTATATAAAATGAGAATGCTTGGCCTGGGAGAAAATGTCTGAATGTGGGTAAGTAACTGGCTCAGTGCTAGAAAACAGAGGATGGTTATTAACGGCACACATTCAGATTGGGTCACTGTCACTAGTGGGGTACCACAGGGGTCAGTATTGGGCCCTATTCTCTTCAATATATTTATTAATGATCTTATAGAAGGCTTGTACAGTAAAATATCAATTTTTGCAGATGACACTAAATTGTGTAAAGTAATTAACACAGAAGAGGACAGTACACTGCTACAGATGGATCTGGATAGACTGGAGGCTTGGGCAGAGAAGTGGCACATGAGGTTTAACACTGACAAATGTAAGGTTATGCATATGGGAAGGAGTAATGCAAGTTAACAGTACATACTAAACGGTAAAATATTGAGTAACTATGACATGGAAAAGGACCTAGGAATTTTAGTGAACAGCAAACTAAGCTGTAGAAACCAGTGTCAGACAGCTGCTGCCAAGGCCAATAAGATAATGGGTTGCATCAAAAGAGGCATAGATGCCCGTGATGAGAACATAGTCCTGCCACTTTACAAATCACTAGTCAGACCACACATGGAGTACTGTGTACAGTTCTGGGCTCCTGTGAACAAGGCAGACATAGAGCTGGAGAGGGTTCAGAGGAGGGCAACTAAAGTAATAACTGGAATGGGTGGACTACAGTACCCAGAAAGATTATCAAAATTAGGCTTATTCACTTTAGAAAAAAAGACGACTGAGGGGAGATCTAATAACTATGTATAAATATATCAGAGGTCAGTACAGAGATCTCTCCCATGATCTATTTATCCCCAGGACTGTGACAAGGGGACATCCTCTGCGTCTGGAGGAAAGAAGGTTTGTACACAAACATATAAGAGGATTCTTTACGGTAAGAGCAGTGAGACTATGGAACTCTCTGCCTCAGGAGGTGGTGATGGTATGTTCACTAAAAGAGTTCAAGAGGGGCCTGGATGTATTTCTGGAGTGTAATAATATTACAGGTTATAGTTACTAGAGATGGGTCGTTGATCCAGGGAGTAATTCTGATTGCCTGATTGGAGTCGGGAAGGAATTTTTTCCCCTAAAGTGGGGAAAATTGGCTCCTACCTCACAGGGGTTTTTTGCCTTCCTCTGGATCAACTTGTAGGAAAACAGGCTGAACTGGATGGACAGATGTCTTTTTTCGGCCTTATAAACTACGTTACTATATCTGTTGCAGACACTGAATGAATCAAGTAAGTTGGACATTCAACCGGCGTTAATTCTTCAAGCAAAATATCATTCAAAAATTATTACTATTTTTTTTGTTTATTTTATTTATTGGTCAAAATGGAGATATATCTAGAACTTCCACGCACTACATTTGCCTGATACCGTATATACATAGGAGGGATAATGTGTTCTGTCACGCTGTTAGTGTATGTGATTCGTATATCGAACGGTGTGCAGTTGTACTGTAATGCACGTAATGGTGGTGCATACCGCACCTGGTTCCCTTACTTTAACTGTTTACTCATGATGGGCATTGGATGCGCAATTGAGGATGGGCGAATTGCCGATTATACACCACTGCTAGAGAGTGGGTTTCCAATGTGGATGTAGCTTTTGTTTATAGTTACTATGGTAGCACGCTCAGCTGATTACTCATATGATCTAAATAGACACATGGCTTGATCCCAGTTCCTTGGAACTTCTTTTTTGTTATATCCAGGTGATTTTGTCGATATCCATATCTACTGGCACTCCTCCTACATTCTTCGATACATTTTTTCTTTGGATATTTTTGTGGTGCTGCTCCTGTTATTTTTTTTAAGTATATCTCATATATATAGTACAGACCAAAAGTTAACACACCTTCTCATTCAAAGAGTTTTCAGTATTTTCATGACTATGAAAATTGTAGATTCACATTGAAGGCATCAAAACTATGAATTAACCCCTTCACCCCCAGCGCCGTACATGTACGGCGCTGGGGCGATGCGGGCACATGGCGCCCGCTCGCGGGTGCGGCGGGCGTCATGGCCGGCAAGTCTCTGCTGTTTCTAACAGCAGAGACTTGCCGCTACCTACTACATCGGCGGCGTCTTCCGGGTTGACTAGATGCCGTGATCACACGTGATCACGGCATCTAGTTGCGTCTAAACCCGGAAGCGAACGCTTCCGGGTGGTGTACAGACACCCCGTGTGGCCAATCGGGGTGTGTGTACACCATATGAAAACTGTAATCCTCGCTGGTGAGGATTACAGTTTTCAAAGTGCAATTCTTATTCTGGCCACTAGATGGCAGGCCAGGATAAGAAATGAGCAATTCATGGATTTAAAGTCTATAAAACCCAGAATTGCTCATAAAGAAAAAAAAAAAAAGCCACAATATATAAGCCCATATTTGAGCTTTCTAATAGTAAAAAAAAATTAAAAAAAAAAGTTAAAAAATATATAAAAAATAAAAAAGATGTAAAAGTTCAAATCACCCCCCTTTCCGTATAAGTAAAAAATAAATACCTAAATAACAATAAATATAGACATCATGGGTATCATCGTGACCGAAAACGCCCGTACTTTTAAAATATAAAAAAAAAAATTCCAATACGGCGAACTGTGTGGCGGAAAAAAGCGTCCAAATGGCGATTTGCCGGTTTTTTGTCGCTTTTTTTTTCTAAAAAAAATTAAATAAAAAGTGATCAAAAAGTCATACACACCCCAGAATGGTATCAATAAAAACTTCAGATCGTCCCGCAAAAAATGAGCCCCCATACAGCTCTGTACACATAAATACCAAAAAGTTATAGGGGTCAAGATTTGACAAGGAAAAAAAAAAAAAAAAAAAGGGCAACTTTCTAATTATTTTATCACTATGAAAACGCAGGAAAAACTATACATATTAGGTATTGCCGGATTCGTACTGACCAGTAGAATGAAAGTAATGGATCAGTTTTAATGCACATCGAACGCTGTAAATAAGAAACCCGTAGAACTGTAGCAGAATAGCGTTTTCTTTGCAATTTCACCCGGTTTGGAATTTTTTTCCCGCTTCCCACTACACCGTATGCAATATTAAATGGTGGCGTTGGAAAGTACAACTTGTCCCGCAAAAATCAAGCCCTCATACAGCTATGTGAACAGAAAAATAAAAGAGTTATGGCTGTTTGAAGGCAGGGAGCGCAAAACGAAAATGTAGAACCGAAAAAAGCTCTGGGGGTGAAGGGGTTAACACGTGGAATTATATACTTAACAAAAAAGTGTGAAACAACTGAAAATATGTTTTATATTCTAGGTTCTTCAAAGTAGCCACCTATTGATGAGCTTCAAGAGGTAGTCACCTGAAACGGTATTCCAACAGTCTTGAAGGAGTTCCTAGAGATGCTTAGCACTTGTTGGCCTTTTGCTTTCACTCTGCGGTCCAGCTCACCCCAATTCATCTCGATTGGGTTCAGGTCTGGTGACTGTGGAGGCCCGGTCTTCTGGCGTAGCACCCCATCACTCTCCTTCTTGGTCAAATAGCCCTTACACAGCCTGGAGGTGTGTTTGGGGTCATTGTCCTGTTGATAATTAAATGATGGTCCAACTAAATGCAAACTGGGTGGAATAGCATGCCGCTGCAAGATGCTGTGGTAGCCATGCTGGTTCAGTATGCCTTCAATTTTGAATAAATCCCCAACAGTGTCACCAGCAAAGCACCCCCACACCATCACACCTCCTCCTCCAAGCTTCACGGTGGGAACCAGGCATATAGAGTCCATCCGTTCACCTTTTCTGCGTCGCACAAAGACACGGTGGTTGGAACCAAAGATCTCAAATTTGGACTCATCAGACCAAAGCACAATGTCTAATGTCAATTCCTTGTGCTCTTTAGCCCAAACAAGTCTCTTCTGCTTGTTGCCTATCCTTAGCAGTGGTTTCCTAGCAGCTATTTTACCATGAAGGCCTGTTGCACACAGTCTCCTCTTAACAGTTGTTGTAGAGATGTGTCTGCTGCTAGAACTCTGTGTGGCATTGACCTGGTCTCTAATCTGAGCTGCTGTCAACCTGCGATTTCTGAGGCTGGTGACTCGGATGAACATATCCTCCGCAGCAGAGGTGACTCTTGGTCTTCCTTTCCTGTGGCGGTCCTCATGTGAGCCAGTTTCTTTGTAGCGCTTGATGGTTTTTGCGACTGCACTTGGGGACACTTTCAAAGTTTTCCCAATTTTTCGGACTGACTGACCTTCATTTCTTAAAGTAATGATGGCCACTCGTTTTTCTTTACTTAGCTGCTTTTTTCTTGCCATAATACAAATTCTAACAGTCTATTCAGTAGGACTATCAGCTGTGTATCCACCTGACTTCTGCCCAACACAACTCATGGTCCCAACCCCATTTATAAGGCAAGAAATCCCACTTATTAAACCTGACAGGGCACACCTGTGAAGTGAAAAGCATTTCAGGTGACTACCTCTTGAAGCTCATCAAGAGAATGCCAAGAGTGTGCAAAGCAGTGATCAAAGCAAAAGGTGGCTACTTTGAAGAACCTAGAATATAAGACATATTTACAGTTGTTTCACACTTTTTTGTTAAGTATATAATTCCACATGTGTTAATTCATAGTTTTGATGCCTTTGTTGAGGTGGACTTAAACCTGTCCTTTCTGGAATTCAGTCAGTCATTCCGAATTGTTTTGAACACGGGTGCGCACAATAATTAAGGACAAAACATAGACTTATGATTCCAGTATTAAGTCCTTTGGCAGTGCTTTTGTGGCAAAATCATTACAGCCTCTGGCTTTTCCTTTATTAACACACGTACTTATTCGATACAAAAAGGAAAGGGGGGCGTAAGCATGCAAATAGCAAACAATATCATTCTTGATTGGATAGAAGTTGCATTCCATTCTACGTCACTAGCCTGAAAAAGTCATATTGATAAGAGTACGGGGGCCATCTTGGACTAGTTAAATATATATACATACATATATTATATGCAAGCTTTATAAAAGTTACAAAGTATAAAAATATAATATAAAAAGGTGGGGGGCTTTGTTCACAGTCTTGTTTCCCCAGCAAGCTGATAAGCATTATACACGCATTCCTTTGTGACACAATGCACCGCAGCATCTTGGACACATTAGCAGGATATAGACATTCTATACAGCTGCATAAGCATTTACAAAGCTGAGATAGATATATATATATATATATATATATTTGTATAGCATTAAATACATGTATATACAAATGACATAACACTGTGAGGGGAAAATTCAGTATTTCTACCGGTCTACCTTCACACCTTCAGTGTGAATCTACAATTTTCATAGTCATGAAAATACAGAAAACGCTTTGAATGAGAAGGTGTGTCCAAACTTTTGGTCTGTACTGTATATATATATTAAAATGTTTCAGCCTGTCGGTTCATTATTAACGGCCAAATGACTGGACCGATCTGCACCAAACTTGGCACACAAGTACATCAGGGGGTCCGAACAGGTCTCAGTTCTCTGGGATGTACCATTCATGAGTTATTCTCAAAAAATGCAAATATTGCACCATCACATGATCTGCCATAGCAAATAGAAGCCTACAGGTCTTTCACTCATATCCCAACTGCCATACAGTCACATGACCCTTATCAGCCAATTGAAGCTGACAGGTCTTCCAGTCTCGACATACACACAGTTTTACACCATGTTTCCATAACAACCCAGCCATTTTTCTTCACTGCTTTAGGTCACCATTAAAAGGGGCAGGGCGCTGTGGATGACACTGTTAAGGGAGCGGATTTCTGTAGAGGTCACAGTTAAGGAGGAGGATGCTGTGGCGGTAACAGTTAAGGGGATGGTCCGCTATGGAGGTCAGTGTTAAGGGACGGTGTACTGTGGAGGTCACTTTTAAGGGGGTGAATTATTGTGGAAATCATTGTTAAGGATATGTGGTACTGTGGATGTCACTGTTAAAAGGGCGAGTGCTGTGGAGGTCCCTGTTAAAGCAGCGGGGGAATGTTGAAGTCACTGGTAAATGGGCAGGTGCTGTGGAAAATACTGTTAAGAGGAGAAATCACTGTTAGAAATCAAGTCGGGAATAATTGCGAGTGAACCCTGTTTTTACTTTCATTTTCAGCTGCATTCACAGCATCCCAATTTCTATCAGTGCTATCTTTCTCTGTCCTGAACATATTGCTGTCAATTTGGTATTGTCTGAAAGCTTGGAATGTCTGATTTCAAACAAGATCAGGAGGTGGCGGCATCTGGGGCGGCCCTCCCCCCTCCAGTTGGCTTCTTTTCCCGCTGCTGGAGCTGGACTCTGGCAAAACAGTTATGGGGTTAAAGCACTTTCATATTTTGGTGTTAGGATCTGCTCACATTCGCATTGGAAACAATGTCAAAAATTACATTAGATTTAAGAAAATGAATAACACTGCTTGCCATCAAAATGATAGAAACCAAAAAGAGCCTTGGCACCAATGGAGTTAGCTGGAGGCCTTTAAGATCCATTATACGGTGGATTCGGCACAGCATTGTGAAGTGTTATACACGGAAAAAATGGCAAATATGTGAAAAGAACTTAATTGATACAGGACCCCAAGTTGTACTCTGTTGCCTTTTGATGACAATAAGGTTTGAGCAAATCGAACTATCTGAAGTGGACTTTGAGATGAATTTCAGGAAAAATTTGATTCACCGCTAAGCCGAATTTCCTCATGCTTTGTGGTAATGAATCAATTTTCCCTTTTAATGGTGGTAAAAAAGACCCACTCACGTCATCCAATTGAGCACAGAAGGGCCGCAGCGGCCATCTTGATTGAGGATCCTGCGCAAAATCTCATGCACGGTGATGTATGACATCACTATGCTGGGCAGTGTGATCACATCATCACGCAATGCGTGAGATTTTTCACTGTGTCTTCAATCAAGATGGCCACGACAGCTTCTTTGCGTTCAGATGAATAAGGTGAGTATTATTATTTTTTCACCAGATTAACCCCTGAAAGCCTTCAATATTATTCTCAAATGCCGCAATATATAATGAACACAGCATCTGGGGGTGACGCAATCGCCATTGCCGGTCATTGCTCCCGCCACTTACGAAGAAATGCACTTTGTGACAAAGATTCATCACAAAGCAAATTTCTTTGTAAAACTCAGCGAAGCAGCCAAATCAAATTTTTCAAAAGTTTGCTCAACACTAGTAACAATACTGCCTAGGTAAAGCAGAATATACTGTATATGGCCAACCTACTGTAGACTTAAGCGTAGGTCTGAGCCTGGATGTTGCTTTTATTAATCTGTTAACCGATCTGTTTTCTGCCATCATCTGCCATCTGTTTTCTGTCTAAAAACCAGCTTAAGGCAGAAATTTGAACTTTTAGAGTGCTTGGCCTAAGCCCTCTATCAAACCCCTCTTGAAGTAAGTCCAGAATAATTGGTATTTCAGGGCTTTAAGGATCATGATTTTTCAAGGATGTCCAAGGACAAAATTTTTTCCAGACCTTGTTGTAAATGGCCGAGGTGACTGGTTTGTGGCTTTTCTGTAGTGTAGCTATTACTTTATCGGACAAACCCCTATCCTTCAAGAGGGACGCTTCAGAAACCAAGCCGTCGATTTTAGTCTGTCCAGGTTTTGATTCCAAATCGGGCCCTGGGATAGTAAGTCCGGTCTGAGAGGAAGTGTTAACCCCGTAGCCTCGAAGGACTTGCTATTAGGATTACTGAGGTTGATTCTGACCTGATCTTTCTGAGAACAGCTGGAATTAACGGAAATGGAGGAAACGCATAGGCTAACTTCATGTCCCAGGGATGAGACAGGGCGTCCACCCCTGCTGGCTGATCTAAGGGGTTTAGAGAGAAGTCCACCTGTGCATTTTTCCTGGTAGCAAAGAGGTCTGTTTCTGGAAGACCCCATTTCTCTACTAGCTCCCTCTACACTTGTTTGTTCAGGGTCCATTCGTTTGGATCCAGGGTGTGTCTGCTCAGGAAGTCTGCTGAACGATTTTCTGACCCCTTTAGATGAATTGCGGTTATCGATAAGACATTCTATTCTGCCTAAGAGAAGATGCTGTGAGCTAGATTCTGAAGATGACTTTTATATGTCTGCCTTGTAGGAGACGACCTTGTAGCAATGCTTCCCAAACTGCTCGAAGTTCCCGGAAGTTCAAGGACATTTGACTTATTTCCTGACTCCAGGTCCCCTGGAAGTAGAAGTCTCCCACTTTGGCTCCCCAACCTTTTTGGCTGGCATCTGATGGTAGGATCACATAAGGATATGGAGACCAGGGAACCCCCTGTATCAGGTCATCTTCCACCAACCACCATTGCAAGGAATTTCGGGCACTTTCCGTGATCGCTATTCTCTGATTCAGGGATAGCTAATTTCTGTCCCATGATGAGAGGATCATCTTCTGGAGAGGTCTTGCATGGTGTTGACTCCAGGGAACAGTCCTGATACAGGCCGTCATCAGGCCTAGGATACTCATCGCTTCCCTTCTCGTACAGCAGGTTTTCTTTTGAAATAATGAAACCCTCATCATTAAATTTCTCAACCTGTTTTCCAGAAGAAAGGACTTCTGTAACCGTGAGGACCGTCCCCAAGAAGATTTTCCTGGTATCGGGATTTAAAACTGATTTTTTTAGGTTTATAATCCAACCCAGGTCTTGAAGAAGGGTGATCACTATCCGCGTGTGGTCGAGTAAGGATTGGATGGAGTCTGCTATCAGAAGGAAGTCGTCCAGATATGGAATGATTTTTATTCCTTGTAATCTGAGAAAAGCTACTATTTTTATTACCAGTTTTGTGAATGTCCTCGGGACTGAGGATATTCCAAACGTTAGACATTGGAATTGATAGTGACGAGTTCTGCCTTTGTCTTTTATTGCGAATCTCAAATATTTTTGAAAGTCCAGGTGAATGGGCACATGGTAATATGCATCTTTGAGATCCAAGGCGCACATTACCGCTCCCTAAGGTATTAGAGGAATGGTGGACCTGATGGACTCCATTTTGAATCTCCGATATTTTATAAATTTGTTTAGCTGTTTCAGATTTATTATGGTTCTGTAAGAACCATCCGGTTTTCTCACAAGTAAGAGTCTTGAATAGTATCCCTCTTTTTCCTGAGATTTTGGGACCTGAGTCACTGCACCTAGATTTATTAATTTTTGGACATCTGCTAACAAATTTGCTTGAGATATATTTTCTCCATAACCGGTCAGCAGAAATTTTCGTGAAGGACATGACAAACTATATTTTGCAGCCTGATTGAATTGAATTTATAGCCCAGGGATTTTGAGTTATCCTGAGCCATGCAGGGAGGAAGTACATAAGTCTTCCCCAACATGTCTGGCGTTATTGTTTGTGCAGAAACCCCCTCCCTTTCCCCCCTATTGGGTAAGACCATCTTCCTGATTTTCCCTTATCCTTAAATGTTTGGCCTTTTTGATGGAATTTTTTTAAGAAAAAACTGGGATCTTTTAGGTTTATCTTCAGGGAAGCCATTCTTTTTGTCTGAGGCTTTTTCTAAAATTTGATCTAATACTGGGCCAAACACATAAGAACCCGAGAAAGGGATGGCACATAATTTGTTTTTTGAGGCAAGATCTCCTGACCAGTTTTTCAACCATAAAGCCCTTCTTGCCATGTTTGAGAGGGCTCCGTTTTTTGTCGCAAACCTTACGGATTATGCTGATGAGCCGGCAATGAAGGCAGTAGCCATCTTTAGAAGAGGGATAGACTCCAGAATGTCTTCCCTTGGGGTACCCATTTTGAGATGGTTTTCCAATTGGGATAACCACATAAGCATTGACCTAGCAACAGATGTTGCAGCAATATTAGTGCTCACCAAGGCCCCCGATGACTCCCAGGCTTTACTTAGGAGACCATCTGCCTTCCGATCCATAGGATCTTTCAATTGCGATGAATCCTCAAATGGGATAGCAGTTTTTTTAGCCACTCTCGCTACCGGAATATCAATTTTAGGAATGTCTTCCCATAATTTGGTTTCCTGTTTATCAAAGGCAAGACTCATTTTGAATTCCTTGGGAATGAATAACCTCTTTTCGGCTTCTTCCCACTCGTCTTTAATCATTTCTTTTAGTTTTGCAGTCAGAACAGTTTTTTTGAATAATTATCCTGCAACCGCTTATTGCAGGTTGCACATCTTCTGGGTTTTTTTGGGGGCTCCACCTTATGAGTAGACTCCTTTTCCCCCTAGGGAAACATAACCCCCATTTAGAATATGTTGTAATAAACATTACAGAAGGGGTCTAAGCTAGCCTACTCACATGACCCAGGACAGGAGGTTCCGGGGATTGCTCCTTGCGCAGTGAGGAATCCATGTTGTCAGGAACCTCACTGCATCCCACTGTGGTTTAAATACACTTGGCACTTACCCCTCCTGAAGTTATACAGCTCCTCCTCTTCCTCCGGGACTCATCCTGAGAGAGGCCGGATAACCAAGCCTCCAGCATCCTCCGCCATGCAGGACGCCGATGGGGGCCGCCATCTTGGAGTCAGGAATTTCCTCCGGCCCCTATACCTGAGGACCGCCTGGGCGCCGCCATCTTGTTTCCGACGCAGACGGAAGTGACGTCATCCAGGAGAAGCTGCTGCCCGTAGCCCAGAGCCCCCAAGGGGTTGCGGCTACCAACCTCCCCCTTATGCAGACTCCACCAGGACCCTGTGGCCGCCAGGTAAAGAGCGCCGCTTGGGGAAGGAACGCTAAGGGACCCCCACTTAGGAGGTTTTAGCCTGGCGACATCCGGGGTGGAAGGAGAGTAACAGGCCCCCCGATCCAGACCCCCGCCAGTACAGTCCAGACAGAGAAACCTCTCTGCACCCGTCCATTATTGGGACAGGAAACACTGGTGGGTGTCGGGGGGGGAGCTTTTAACCTCTCTGTGTTCCTGTCCCAATAGTGGGCGGGGGGACATCCTCCATGTGGTGCTGTCATGGAGGACGTCCTGGAAAAACTTCTTTAAAATTCAGATGACCCTTATTCTCACTTTACAGTACAAAAATTTCCATAACAACGTGGTCATTTGAGACAGAATCCAACATCCTCTGTTTTGATCCAGACGTGGGCTGAAAACCGTGCACTGGGAAGTCTCAGATTTCTAGAGTCAAAAGACCTCCAGGCTGAATTGTCATTAAACAGAGGCCGATCCACCTGGACTAAGGTCAGGTGACAGATTCGTAGATATAGTCATTTGAGAACGGGATTAATTTCATCTAAATTAAGGTAAGAGATAAAGATTATTGGATAAGTTGCGTAAGGTTACTGAATATTGAGAGTAGAGTCAGGGACTCTGGGAATTGCAGTCCATAGTCTGTGTGAGAAGACTACAGGAATAAATAACTCCCTGCCACACGTTTAAGCTAATACTAGTTGGTATAGACGTCTAGAGGTGGATATTTGGCTGCCATTTTCATCTTGTCTTTTTGCGTATGACTGCCCTTTTTATGGTTGTAAAAGTAAGAGTTAAGACAGTCTCTTACACACCCAGTTGTGGTCACCCCTGGTGAGCAACACAAATGTCCGAGGACTGTGTGTTGGTAAGCGGCTCTGGGCATCCAGGGTGCAGCGAGCATTACAGTCCCGGGAGAGTAACGTTTTATCGAGCAGTCTTGGTTCAGACCAAAACCACAGTGCTGCGAGTGCATTTACTCAGGAACTGACCTCAGTTCATCCCATCTGGCCAGAAAAATAACAATTACACTCACCGGTAATTAAGTTTTCCAGAACCCATGAGCAATCAAAAAGGGAACACCCACTTCCTCCTTCAGTGTTGATTCCAGAGTAGATCAGTAGGAGCCGTACAAAACAAAACTCTTATAACGTCCTTCCTCCTTTTCTTTTTTACTTGAAACAATTCTCATCAACCATAAGCACCAGGGAGGGAATTAGAGGGGTACTGTCATGGGTTCTGGAAAACCTAATTACCGGTGAGTGTAATTGTTATTTTTCCTTTCACCCATGACAGCACCATAGAGAGAGATTCCAGACATCAATAACACCCCTAGGGAGGGAAGGTGCTTGAAAGGTATCTTAAGGTAAGAAGACCCAAAAGGCTAACAAGAGGTCCAAACCAAAAAGGTGGGAACAATAACCACTCTCAATCCAGATTCCTACATTATAAAAGAATCCTATAAGGGATTCTCATCAAGTGTTAACATTAAAGGGGTTCTCCAAGTTAAATTTATTGATGACCTATCCTCAGGATAGATCATCAATATCAGATCAGCCGGGGTCCGACACCCGGCACCCCCACCGATCAGCTGTTTGAAGAGGAGGCGCGCGCTGTACCAGCGTAGCCTCCTCTTCATTGTTTACCCGCTAGCCGTTACACTGGTAGTGGTGAGTAGGTCTAATTACACCTAACCGCCCCATTCATTGCAATGGGAAGGATCTCTCCCATAGACCTGTATGGGAACGAGCCTTCCCATTGAAATGAATGGGGCGGTTAGGTGTAATTACACCTCCTCACTGCTACCCATGTTACAGCTAGCGTGTAAACAATGAAGAGGAGGCAGTGCTGGCACGGCGCGTGCCTCCTCTTCAAACAGCTGATCGGCGGGGGTGCCGGGCCCGGCCGATCTGATATCGATGACCTATCCTGAGGATAGGTCATCAATAAATGTAACTTGAAGAACCCCTTTAACCCTTTGGGTACCAGCACCGTACATGTACGGCGCTGGAGTGATGTAGGGACATGACGCCCGCTCCCACGTGCAGCGGGCATCATGGCCGGCAAGTCTCTGCTGTTTTAAACAGCAGAGACCTGCCGCTACTTACCGCAACCGGCATTAATGCCGATCGCGGTAAATAAAGGCATTAGATGCCGTGATCACGGAATCTAATTGCGCTAAACCTGAAAGCGTGCGCTTCTGGGTGTTGTGCAGACGTCCCGTGTAGTCAATCGTTGATGAGGTTTACAGCTTTCAATCTGCAATTCTTATTTTGGCCACCTGATGGCAGGCCATGATAAGAAATGAGCAAAAGGGACTTAAAATGGGGTTTTAAAAATCCCTGATTGCTCAAAATTAAAAAACAAAATGTTAAAAAATATATAAAAAAAAAATTAAAGTTTAAATCACCGCCCTTTCCGTGTAATTAAAAAATAAATACCTAAATAACAAATATAAACATCATGGGTATCACCGCGACCGAAAATGCCCGTACTTCTAAAATATCAAAAAAAAATTCCAATAAGGCGAATTGCGTGACGGAAAAAAGGGTCAAAATGGCCGATTTGCCATTTTTTCACTACTTCTCTTACCCAAAAAAATGTAATAAAATGTGATCAAAAAGTCAAGCACACTCCAAAATGGTATCAATAAAAACTATGGATTGTCCCACAAAAAATGAGACCCTAAACAGCTCAGAAAAATTATTATTTTTTTTTACACTATTTAAACATAAGAAACCTACACATATGGGGTATCATTATAATCGTACTGACCCAGAGAACAAAGGGCATGGGTCAGTTTTGCCGCAAACTGGACGCCGTGGGAACAAAACCCGTAAAACAGTGGAGGAATTGCGTTTTTTTTTCCAATTCCCCCCTATTTGGAATTTTTTTACCGCTTCCCACTACATTTTATGCCACAATTAATGGCGGCATTAGAAAGTACAACTTGTCCCACAAAAAGTAAGCCCTCAGACAGCTATGTGAACAAAAATATAAAAAAGTTAGGCTCACAGAAAATGGGGAAGAAAAATGAAAACGAAAAACCGAAAAAAACCTCCGGTACTGAAAGGGTTAATCATAACATATATAACAAAACATCTTAGAGAAGTACTTATCTTGACGTAGAACGAGCAAACTGAAGATGATTGCTGAACACTGACTCTTTGGTGCAGTTTATATTTCGAGGAGCACGTAGCGTTGGATCTTCAAGGAGCACGTAGCGGGGAACTCACCTGGTACACTTCCACTCCATGACCATCAGATGCAAAAATCTCCAAATGTTCTCAGCTGGCATTCCTGATGGAACCCTACCATGGCATCAATCCGATATCTGGAGAAGCCCACGGATCTGCTGCAAGAGGTCCAAAGAGCCCCCTGGACCCTTCAGACCTCCTAGGGTCCCTTACCACCGGAAACTACCGCACGAAGGACCCCAGCAGACAATTGCCGACCCTCCAGGGATTCCCTGGGAAGATCTAGATCAGCGGTAAATATTTATAGGGTTTTGCTGGTGAGCCATACCTCCTGTAGGCCATCCAGACTATATGGACCAGCCTATCTTCTTACTCCAAACCAGGAGCCATATAGGGCTTTGTTGGTACGCCATATGTCTTGTAGGCCATCCAAACAACAAAGTCCAGCCCATATCTTCACTCCCCTGTAGGAGACTTATCAGGGCTCCAGATGGCGACCAAAATGGTCGCAAATGCGACTTAGATTTGACAAATGGCGACAAGACTTTTTAGTCTTGTCGCCATTTGCACCTGGACCCGATCGGCACCTACTGCACAGCCTAGTATCAGAGAACATGGAGCAGACAAAATTTAAAAAAAAATCTCTCACCTGTCCTGCGCCGCGGCTCCACTCCAGTGTCCGGCGCTCCTCTTCTTCTATGTGCCTGCGCTGCACTGTCCTGACCGCGTACAGCGTCAGGACGTAGTGCGCGCACTCTGACCTGACGCTGCACGCAGTCATTTGACAGTGCAGCGCCGGACACCAGAGCGGAGGCGCGGCGCAGGACAGGTAAGTGATTTTTTTATTTTATTCTGATGGTGGCAGTGTGGGCTGATCCGAGGTCTGAAGGGGGCACGGTGGGCTGATCCGAGGTCTGAAGGGGGCACAGTGGGCTGATCCGAGGTCTGAAGGGGGCACGGTGGGCTGATCCGAGGTCTGAAGGGGGCACGGTGGGCTGATCCGAGGTCTGAAGGGGGCACGGTGGGCTGATCCGAGGTCTGAAGGGGGCACGGTGGGCTGATCCGAGGTCTGAAGGGGGCACGGTGGGCTGATCCGAGGTCTGAAGGGGGCACGGTGGGCTGATCCGAGGTCTGAAGGGGGCACGGTGGGCTGATCCGAGGTCTGAAGGGGGCACGGTGGGCTGATCCGAGGTCTGAAGGGGGCACGGTGGGCTGATCCGAGGTCTGAAGGGGGCACGGTGGGCTGATCCGAGGTCTGATGGGGGCAAGGTGGGCTGATCCGAGGTCTGATGGGGGCAAGGTGGGCTGATCCGAGGTCTGATGGGGGCACGGTGGGCTGATCCATGGTCTGATGGGGGCACGGTGGGCTTATGCGAGGTCTGATTGGGGCACGGTGGGCTGATCCGTGGTCTGAAGGGGGCACGGTGGGCTGATGCGAGGTTTGATGGGGGCACGGTAAGCTGATCCGAGGTCTGATGGGGGCACGCTGGGCTGATCCGAGGTCTGATGGGGGCACACTGGGCTGATCCGAGGTCTGATGGGGGCACGCTGGGCTGATCCGAGGTCTGATGGGGGCACGCTGGGCTGATCCGAGGTCTGATGGGGGCACGCTGGGCTGATCCGAGGTCTGATGGGGGCACGCTGGGCTGATCCGAGGTCTGATGGGGGCACGCTGGGCTGATCCGAGGTCTGATGGGGGCACGCTGGGCTGATCCGAGGTCTGATGGGGGCACGCTGGGCTGATCTGAGGACTGATGGGGCCAATAATTATTAAATAAAAAGTAAAAAAAAAAAAAACAAAACCCACCAATATATTAATATATATACGACCGTGTGAACGTGCCCGCATCTATTCCGCAATTTTGCAGAATAGATACGGCTGCATTCACTTCAATGGGCGGCTTATGCACTTGCCCTAGCCGAGGCTCCGCAAGAAATGATAGAACATGTCCTATTTTTGTCCGCAACAGAAGACAAGAACAGGCATTTTGATCAGGATGCTCGGCAGTGTTCGGCAAATTGCGGAACACAGGCCGGGCGGCATCCGTGGTATTGCAGATCCGTATTTTTGCGGATCCACAATACTACGGCCGTCTGAATGGCCCATTAATCACCCCATTTCTCAATTTTACATATAAAATATATTAATAAATGTCCAAAAAGTCCAAACTATTAAAATATAAAAAAAATCTCCTATACAGTGAACACGTAAAAGAAAAATAAATAAATAAAACCTCACAATTCACTATGTTTTAGTCACCTTGTCCCCCCAAAAAATAGGATAGGACAATTCTATTAAGGGCCGGACGTTCCGTCTTCTCCGCCAAGTCCGCCGAGCGGGCACCGGCTCAAAAGGCAGTCCGCCGAGCAGGCACCGGCTCAAAAGGCAGTCCGCCGAGCAGGCACCGGCTCAAAAGGCAGTCCGCCGAGCGGGCACCGGCTCAAAAGGCAGTCCGCCGAGCGGGCACCGGCTCAAAAGGCAGTCCGCCGAGCGGGCACCGGCTCAAAAGGCAGTCCGCCGAGCGGGCACCGGCTCAAAAGGCAGTCCGCCGAGCGGGCACCGGCTCAAAAGGCAGTCCGCCGAGCGGGCACCGGCTCAAAAGGCAGTCCGCCGAGCGGGCACCGGCTCAAAAGGCAGTCCGCCGAGCGGGCACCGGCTCAAAAGGCAGTCCGCCGAGCGGGCACCGGCTCAAAAGGCAGTCCGCCGAGCGGGCACCGGCTCAAAAGGCAGTCCGCCGAGCGGGCACCGGCTCAAAAGGCAGTCCGCCGAGCGGGCACCGGCTCAAAAGGCAGTCCGCCGAGCGGGCACCGGCTCAAAAGGCAGTCCGCCGAGCGGGCACCGGCTCAAAAGGCAGTCCACCGAGCGGGCACCGGCTCAAAAGGCAGTCCGCCGAGCGGGCACCGGCTCAAAAGGCAGTCCGCCGAGCGGGCACCGGCTCAAAAGGCAGTCCGCCGAGCAGGCATGGACGCACAAGTGTTCAACTAACAAGGCATAGAAGCACAGGCGCTCAGCAGCCAGTCTTTTAACAAAGCTCGTATAGATGCCAGACATTCAGCTAAGCAAGCATAGATAGACATCTGATCAACTAACCAGCATAGCCACACAGGCATACAGAAAAGCATGTACAGGAGCACAGGAGATCAGCCAGACAGGTAACAGATTCAGTGAAACCAACATAAGATCAAAGGTATTCAGCTTGTTTCCAAGCAGCAGGCAACAACACGGCCCCGAGGCCAAGAGGCAGGCCATCCCGGCCCCGAGGCCAAGAGGCAGGCCATCCCGGCCCCGAGGCCAAGAGGCAGGCCATCCCGGCCCCGAGGCCAAAAGGCAGGCCATCCCGGCCCCGAGGCCAAAAGGCAGGCCATCCCGGCCCCGAGGCCAAAAGGCAGGCCATCCAGGCTCCTCTGTCCAAAGGACAGGAAACCACCCTGAAGGAGGAAGTGGGTGTTCCCTTTTTGATTGCTCTGGGGCTTCCTGTCCAGTTGTGGGGTGGATCCACCTCTCTCTATGGTGCTGTCATGGGTGAAAGGAAAATATCTGTTCTCTGTAATCATATGATGATCTCTGAATGGGTCTCTTCACTGTGTGAACGTATGAGGATTACATCCATAAAATCCTGAGTGTATAAGAGATCCCAGTAGGTAAGTTTTTCTGTCAGAAGTCTGTTAGGCAAGAAAAGTGAAGAGCACACACACACACACACACACGTCCCTCCCTGGTATCTGGGAATCTATTGATATCCGCTGAGCACTGTGTGAAGGCTTTTTCTCAGTCTTGTGCCTTATCGCATTGTTTACTGTATGTTTAATGCTAAAAAGTGTTTAGAATATCAGGAAAGGACACACCCCTTTCTAGGATAACATAAGACTAATCTGAGAATGGAGAATTCTGCAGGTAAATTGTCGGGATGTGGATGTGTATGTTGTCAGAAAGAACTTGAATGCCAATTAACCGGATATGTTAAATATATGTATCAATTAGGACCCGATAAAATACAAGTGTCAGAAGCTATGGTTTAATGGCAAATCGATTGTAGAATCGTGTTCAAAATGAGTGAAAGTTTAGCAAAAAAGGAAACCCTCTTGTATTTAGCATATTGTGAGATGCATTGTGTAGTCCAGAGTCTGGGACCTGGTGGAGAGACGTAGGCTGATAGACCTGAGTTATCCTGGTCTGTGTGCAGCCAGGAGCCAATGTGTGGTAGGAGTGACGCTGATGGGGAATACAATGCTGGGACTAGCGTTACCTTGCCTATAGAGTGTCTCCTTGTAAAGAGGGAAATAATGTAATAAAAGAAGGTTAATGTATGATAAACCAGCTGGTATGTAGAGAGATGGCTGTGGATGTGTGATAATGGATGGTTGAATGCTCAGAACATGTCTGATGGAGCACATTTATGGTTACACGTTACAGTGATCCCTCAACATACAATATTAATTGGTTCTGCGATGACCGTTGTATGTTGAAACCATAAGTCTATGGAAAATGGGTAATTGGTTACGAAGCTCAAAGATGTGTACCCGGAATAAGAAAAAGGGAGGATTGAGGCACATTAAGCACAAAATTAATAGAAATAAAGCAGGTTCCTACCTTTAGCAGTCAGAAGAAGCTTTTGAATCACTCTCTACATGGATGGGAACATCTTCAAGGTCTTTTCTTGGCCTTTTGGTACTACTTAAAAAAACGTCCAACGTAACTTGTTTCTGGCGTTTTTTCTGAACATACCTTAAGTAGCTCAGCACCTTGTCTTCATAATCACAGGTTTTAAGCTCATCAAGGGCGATGTCTGGGTGTTTTCGGACAACACTCTTCACAACCTCCCAGGAAGAAAACAGATTCTTCATCTCTTGAGCTGTGATAACATGGTCATCTTTACAACGCTCCTCTTCTCCACTGTCATGCTCTGTTGACTTGTCAAGCTCAAGTAACTCTTCTGTTGTCAGTTCGCTCTCATGGTCTTGAATGAGCTCTTCTACATCATCTTTATCAACTTCCAGACCCATAGACTGGGCTAAAATGACAATCTCCTGCTCAATCTCATTCTCTGTATGAATCAAAGGAACAGTGGTTTCATGCACGACAAAGGGCCACAAAGGTCTCCAAGCAGAATTAAGGACACAAATAGAAAAGTCATTCCATGCACTAACAATTAGCCTCACACAGTCCAAGATGTTAAACCTTGTTTTCTAAAACTCTTTCAGTGTCAAGTTTTTGTCTGCCTCAGTGGCTTCAAAGCATTTTGCAAACATCTTCTTGGTGTACAGTTTCTTGAAGTTTGAGATGACCTGTTCATCCATAGGTTGAAGAAGAGGAGTGGTGTTTGGAGGGAGAAATTTAATTGTGATGAAATTAAATTGGGCCTTCAATGATTCTGCCAGTGCTGGGTCATGATCAGGAGCGTTTTCCATCAGCAGCAGTGCTTTTAGCGGCAGTCTGCTTTTCTCCAGGTATGATTTCACTGAAGGACAAAAGACTTCTGTTGCCCATTCATTAAACATGTCTGGTCACCCAGGCCTTCCTATTGCAGTGCCAGAACACTCCTAAATTGGCTTTGACTTTTTTCTGTTTGAAAACTCTAAGGGTATCAGAATGATAAACCAACTTTGGTTTTAGCTTAAAATCCCCTGTTGATTTAGCACCCAGCAGGAGGGTTAGTCGGTCTTTCATAGGCTTACGTCCAGGAAGACTAGCTTCTTCTCAGGTGATGTATGTTCGCATGGGGATTTTCTTCCAAAATAAGCCAGTTTCATCACAATTGAAAACTTGTTGTGGAAGGTAGCCTTCATCATCCATAAGATGCTGAAATTCCAGCTTAAAAGAATCAGCTGCCGGTTTGAGCTAGCTGCCTCTCCATGTCATATCACACTCTTCAACTCACATCTTTGATTGAAACATTCAAACCAACTTTTGCTGGCTCTAAACTCTTCATAATGACTTGTACCAGCGGCATCACCACTTGACTCTGCCTTTGCTTTCAGTTCTTCAAAAATGCATTTTGCACATTCACAGATGAAGTTTCCTGGAACAGTGCCCCCTCTCATTTGCTTTTCCTTAATTCACAAATGCACTTTAATGCTATCAAGTGTGCCTCTCTTTTTCACAATTGTAGAAATGGTTGATTGTGAGAAACCATACTGTTGCACTATCTCACTTATCTTCATGCCATTGTAGTGTTTTTTTTAAATAATTTCCTGTTTTGTTTTAATAGGATACCTTAGTATCGTATGAGGAGTCTGTATTCAACTTACGAGGCCATCGTATGTTGAAACCATCGCATGTCTAGTACATCGTAAGTCGAGGGATCACAGTATATAAGAGGATATAAGCAATGACTGAAATGAGCTGAATTCATAGTGTTTCTTCTGTGTAATTCTGGGTGTGACTAAGAGACATGTGAAGTAGTAACAGTGAGATGAGAGTATGAATACTGTGGATTAATAACATGACATATTAACATTAAAGAAGAACTCCCGCAAAAAAATTTATTCTCTGACCCATTAGAATGGTGCATGATATAATCTGTAGTGATTGTCATTTTTCCTTATGAGTGACTGTTTCTGTGAGTAAAAACCTCTCTTCTTAGTGTAGCTGGGTCATGTGACCAACTCCCTGACCTCCAACTGACCCAGGACAGAAAGCGAGTAACTGCTTTATTCATTCCTATGGGAGCCTCACTTTCAGTCTCATAGGAATACATAGAGAATTAGACTTCCTGTCCACACATAAAAGTCTGTGTGTGAATTGGTGGGTCTAATTGCTGGTCACATGACACAGATAAGAAACTTCAGGATGATATAAGTCAAAAATTCAGACACTGGTAAGAAAATGACATTCACTACAGATTATATCATGTACATTTCTAGCAGAACATGGAATAAATTTTTTGTCGGGAGTTCTTCTTTAAGGTATGAAAGTGTGAGAATGATGCGGTGTGTGAATGGGGCCCTTCGTGTTGTCTTATCTGTTTGTAGTGTCATGTATGAAGGTAAAGTTACTTCCAGTGGGAAAAGTTACTGACTGTACAATTAAAAGCAGAGATCAGACTATGAGTCTCGCTAAGTAGAAATGACTGTTAGAAGAAATGGTGAGGCCGCCCAAGTGAAGGGGCGGGACTTTCCACCTTACAATGGCAACCCCTCAGACCACACCGCACCCTGTGCCAGAAGCTACATTGGGGCAACCAGTAGTTTGGCAGGAGGCCTGTTTGACCTGACCATGTTAGAATAAGTCCTAGTTTGCACCTCTCTGACTGTCAGTACCTCCTAGGCCACGCCCAGTAAAAGGTCAATGGAGCCCAGCTACAAGTGGTGGAACTATAGGTAAAAAGTACTTCCCTGTAGGACACTTTGCAGTAGCAGGGAGGATATTGAAGAGACGACCAGTAGTTTATTGGATGACGCATGATCTGCTGTAATATGTTGATGACGACGTTCTATCAGTATGTGACGAAGAAGAGCAAGGGGTGAAGGATTTGTTAGTCTTATCATTTCTATTTGTGAAGAGCAGCACAATGTCCAAAGATAAGGTGCAGTCCTAGCGTAGTCCATGGCCACATTTCTAGGACTGTGCCTATTTCCAGGTTTGAGGTCCATTCTGCAAACCTCTCTGTCTAGAAATCCATGGTGAATGAGGCAATTTTTAGGAATAGTAGGGTACTGTGGAGAGGGGACACCGGACGCCGCCTCCTTCTTAAAAGGCTGTTTACAAGAAATAAGGAGCTTCACAACTAAAACACAGGATTCACCATCGTTCTAGTAGACTTCCCACTACTGTGGACTATGCCAGGCATGTTGAACTACAATAAAAAAAATTTAAAAAAAAAAGACATTTTTGTTGTTGATGAAAGTTCAGCAATTTATCAGGTAAGTAAAAATAACGGACGAGGTAGAGAAGGAGTAAGAAGGAATAATGAAGGTTGTTATGTGTGTAAAAAGATAGGAAGAGATTGCAAACAGAGAAAGGACAGGTCAGAACCTGAAAATGAAGAAGACGTGTCAGCATGACTAGTTAAAGGGAGTCTGTCACCTCATTTTTACTTATATAACTAACAGCAGTGTCCCACATAAGATTGCACACACATCCCAGACATAACTTTGTGCACTCTGTGTCGGTATTCCATGTCCAGGAAAAGTACTTTTATTCTGCAGGAAAACAGCTCCCAAGTGCCCGGCTGAAAGTGAAACTAAAAACAGCTTTCTCCCCGACTCGATTTCTAACAGCTATATCTTCAGATGTAATGCTGTGATTTTGGTATCATTTGAAAGGTTGGCTTTTAAAGAAGGTCAGAACCATTTTTCTATCTGCTACCAATCCCAAGATATAAGCAGCCCTCCCCTCTTCAGTCTGGTTTGCTTTGGGCACTTGCAGCAGCAGAGCTGGGCACTTGGGAGATGTTTTCCTGCAGAATAAAGATGAAAAATTACTCTTACCGGTAATTGGATTTCCATATAGCCTCCACAACCACACGAGAGGGGGATATCCCGCCTCCCAGGGACAGGAAACAACATGGAGACCAACACTTTAAAAGCCCCCTCCCCTTTACCTCCTCCAGTTAGTAACCTAGGACACGTAATAGATGCAGAAAACTAAACTTTATGTGAAATAAAAACATGAACAGTATACAATATACATCTGTTCAATAACAAAAAATATCAACGTAACAGCATCAATATAGTAAGGAAGGGAACTAGTGGTGCCGTTGTAGAGGCTATATGGAAAATCCGATTACCGGTGAGAGTAATTTTCATCCTTTCCACAGGCATCCCCAACGGCACCAGCGGAGGATTTAACAGAGAAACATCCTCTAGGGAGGGACCACAGCCGACAGAACTTTGCGGCCAAAGGATAAGTCCCTATTGTATGATACGTCCAATTTATAATGTCTGAAAAAGGTGGAAGGATTAGCCCAGGTAGCTGCCCTGCAGATTTGATCAAGGGATGCAGATGCACCTTCAGCCCAGGAAGTGGACACTGCTCTAGTCGAATGGGCTTTCGAAGCTTCAGGAACAGACACCTTTTAAACCAGAGAAAGTGTTGTTTTAATCCAGCGTGCAATGGTGGCTTTGCTTGCTGCCTGTCCTTTGTTTGGTCCCTGAAACTGGACAAATAAACGGTCTAATTTTCTGAACTGTTCTGTGGCTTGTAAGTATTGTAAAACGCACCTCCTAACATCTAGATTATGAAATCTAGTCTGGCTACAAGAGCCCTCCTGAGGGGGGGGGGGGGGTGCAGGGACACATCCTGCTGGCAGTAGAATCTAGAAAAAAACCTTAGGAAGAAAGACAGGAGAATGTTTTAGGGGGTTTACATGAAAAAGCCTGAATTTCTCCCACCCTTCTGGCTGTTGTGAGCCACTAAAAACGCTGTTTTCAATTTGAGAAATTTCAAAAGGATTTCACCAATAGGCTCAAAGGGAGAGTCTAGCAGGCTGGACAATACAAGGTTAAGATCCCAGGGAGGGACCAAAGAACGAAAGGTAGGCCTGAATCTACAGGCACCTTTTAAAAACCTTTTTACTAAATCTCTCTCGGCAACCCTGACATCTAGGAAGGCAAATAAAGCAGCTATCTGTACCTTTAAGGTACTTACTGTAAGACCCATATCCGGGCCTTTCTGGAGAAAATCTAGGATGATCTTGACATCTGGGGCCATGGATGGATCCCAGGAACTCACTGAGAATTCCAAAAAGGCTTTCCAGGTTCTAATGTAGATTTTTTTAGGTAAATCGGTTTTCTACTTTTCAGCAAGGTAGATATTACTGGGTCTGAAAAACCTTCAAACCTTTCCCCTTTAAGATTGAGCGTTCAACTTCCAGGCCCAAAGGTCGAGGTGTGGAGAACTTGGATGGACTACTGGGCCCTGCAGCAGAAGATCAGATATCCGAGGAAGACGCCAGCACTCTCCTTTCTACATTTGGAAAGCAGGGGATACCAGGACCGCTTTGGCCCAAGTGGAGCAATCAAGATTACCTGACAATCTTCTTCAATTCTTCATTTTTGACAGACATCTGGGAATCAGGGGAAAGGGAGGAAGGAACGGAGAAGGCATCCACCAGAAAAGGGTTGTCCCGATAGGATAGGGAACAGAAGGGAATTAGCTTCTTGTTGTCTTTTGACACAAATAGGTCCAGAATCGGATGACCCCACTTTCTGCAAATCTGGTTGAATACTTTCTGGTTTAAGGACCACTCCCCCTCTCCGAGGGTGTTTCTGCTCAGGAAGTCTGCTAGGAGATTGTGTTCTCCTTTTAGGTGGACAGCAGATAATGAATGAAGATGATTTTCTGCCAGAGCGAAGATCCGGGCTGCTATGGACTACAATGATCTGTTCCTTGTTCAGCCTTGCTTGTTGATGAAAGCTACTGTTGTTACATTGTCCGACAAGATTTTTACATTCTGGCCTTGAAGAAACCCACTCAGAGCATATAGAACCGCTGTCAGTTCTCTTACGTCTGAAGATGACTTGGTCAAGGCTAGGCTCCAGGAGCCCTGTATCACTTCTTGGTTGCAATGTGCTCCCCATCTGGAGCTGCTTGCGTCTGTGGTGACGACTAAGGTTCAGTTGACGCCAAGGAACCCCCAGGCTCAGATTCTTTTGAATAAGCCACCAGTAAAGGGAGCATTCTACATATCAAGACACTGTAATGTTCTTCTCTAAAGAGAGTTGGCTTTTGTCCCAAGAGGTGAGAAGAAAAGACTGTAGAGTTCGGACATGAGCCTGAGCCAATCTCACTGCCGGAATGGTTGCTGTCACTAAGTCTGATAACTTCATGATGTGCCTGATTGAGACTGATGTTTGCTGCAAGAATACCTTTACTTTTTCTTCCAGGGCTACTGTTTTTTCTTGAGGAAGAAAAGAGGACATTACCTGGGAGTCCAGCTGCACTCCTAAAAAGACTTCTGTTTTGCAGGGATGGAGATCGGATTTTTCCGTATTGATCATCCAACCTAAAGACTACAGAGTTTTACAATCATAAATCTGCTCCTGAAGAGTGTCTTCTGACTTTGCTGCAAGGAGAAAGTCATAGAGATAGCATTCCTTGACAATGGAAATGACTTGATATCTCTGCCACTATTTTTGTAAATATGCTCGAGGCCGATAGGCCGAAGGGTAGAGCTTGAAACTGTAGATGATGCAGCTGACCTTGAATACAGGGCTGTGGAGTCGGTGACCATTTTGGTGGAGTCGGAGTTGGAGTCAGTATAAAATAGACGGACTCCTAAAATATATAATAAATTTGTACATCTAGTTCAGTGCAGTATGTGCTGAATATATTGTCATAAGAATTTGGGAACATGATGAAATGTCCTAGAAATGTCTGTTCTATACCTGAACTAAGGATCTAGGCTTTCAGTTGAGATGACTGTGTGCTGTCCTTCATGTAGATGCTCAGAAGTGAAACTCATCTGCTACAGATCAGAGGAAAAAGGCACTGGGAAAAAAGGCTGTACTAATCTCAGAGCTACTAGAGAAAACAGGATTAAATAGGTTTTCTCACTAGTTACAAAGATTAGCTTTCAACATAAAGGGACAGTTAAAAGAAGACATTTTCTAAATACAGTGGTCAGTAGATTTTACTTTAGTCATGAACTATAGACAGTTCAGCAGGTCTCTCACTGTACACAGGTTTCTATGGTAACCTGCAGACCAGAAAGACTTATCTGATTGGCTGAGAGCAGGAGTGACCTCAGTAAGCAAAATTTGTTGAGGACTGAGAAGGACGGCTTTACCTTAAATTGTGTTAGAGATCACAACCTCCTGCTCTGTCAGAGTAAGTTAATATATGCTAATAACTGCTGGAGACCCCCCACGGCCTGAGGAGACCTAGTGCAAACTGTCTGTCAGCCAGTGAATCAATGTCCTGAGAAAACCCATTTAAGGCAAGTACTTCTTAGTATATCTAAACTTTCAATAAAATTGTGCATAAATCACTTGTCCAGTGCATGTTCTCTCTGCTTTATGTTTTAATTTGCTTTTCCTCTGATGTAAAAAAACCTAGGGCCTCGTGTATGAAAACTGTCTATGTGTAGAAGGATCTTTGTTGCCCACAGAAACCAATCAGAGCTCCCCTTTCATTTCATATAGTGCTTTAGAGAAATAAAAGGGGAGCTCCGATTGGTTGTTATGGGCAACAAAAAGTATTAGACCTAGACAGTTTTCATACATCAGGCCCTTAGTGAGCTGTACCCAGAGAAAAGCCTGATACTGAAAGTGCAGAGTAAGGATGTCAGTAAAACAAACTCTTTTTGTCATGACATATTTGTACTATTGATTTATGCAAAGTTTGTTTAAAGTTATCGCTTAACCCCTTCGCGACCAGCGCCGTACATGTACGGCGCTGGGGCGATGCGGGCACATGGCGCCCGCTCGCGGGTGCGGCGGGCGTCATGGCCGGCAAGTCTCTGCTGTTTCTAACAGCAGAGACTTGCCGCTACCTACCACATCGGCGGCGTCTTCTGGGTTGACTAGATGCCGTGATCACACGTGATCACGGCATCTAGTTGCGTCTAAACCCGGAAGCGTTCGCTTCCGGGTGGTGTACAGACACCCCGTGTGACCAATCGGGGTGTCTGTACACCATATGAAAACTGTAATCCTCGCTGGTGAGGATTACAGTTTTCAAACTGCAATTCTTATTCTGGCCACTAGATGGCAGGCCAGGATAAGAAATGAGCAATTGATGGTTTTCTGAGCCTATAAAACCCAGAATTGCTCATAAAGAAAAAAAAAAAAAGCCACAATTTATAAGCCCATATTTGAGCTTTCTAATAGTAAAAAAAAAATTAAAAAAAAATGTTAAAAAATATATAAAAAATAAAAAAGATGTAAAAGTTCAAATCACCCCCCTTTCCGTATAAGTAAAAAATAAATACCTAAATAACAATAAATATAGACATCATGGGTATCACCGTGACCGAAAACGCCTGTACTTTTAAAATATAAAAAAAAAAATTCCAATACGGCGAATTGTGTGGCGGAAAAAAGCGTCCAAATGGCGATTTGCCGTTTTTTGTCGCTTTTTTTTTCTAAAAAAAATTAAATAAAAAGTGATCAAAAAGTCATACACACCCCAGAATGGTATCAATAAAAACTTCAGATCGTCCCGCAAAAAATGAGCCCCCATACAGCTCTGTACACATAAATACCAAAAAGTTATAGGGGTCAAGATTTGACAAGGAAAAAAAAAAAAAAAAAAAGGGCAACTTTCTAATTATGTTATCACTATGAAAACGCAGGAAAAACTATACATATTAGGTATTTCCGGATTCGTACTGACCAGTAGAATGAAAGTAACGGATCAGTTTTAATGCACATCGAACGCTGTAAATAAGAAACCCGTAGAACTGTAGCGGAATAGCGTTTTCTTTGCAATTTCACCCGGTTTGGAATTTTTTTCCCGCTTCCCACTACACTGTATGCAATATTAAATGGTGGCGTTGGAAAGTACAACTTGTCCCGCAAAAAACAAGCCCTCATACAGCTATGTGAACAGAAAAATAAAAGAGTTATGGCTGTTTGAAGGCAGGGAGCGCAAAACGAAAATGCAGAACCGAAAAAAGCTCCGGTCGTGAAAGGGTTAAACATGCTCAATGTATGAGGGAGGAGTCGGATTGGGAGTCGGAGGAAATTGAGGAGGAGTCGGGGCTTTGGCTTACCGACTCCACATCCCTGCTTGAATATAAACAACTAGTCTCAAGAATCTCTGATCTTCTATATAGTAACATAGTAACATAGTTTGTAAGGCCGAAAAAAGACATCTGTCCATCCAGTTCAGCCCGTTTTCCTACAAGTTGATCCAGGGGAAGGCAAAAAAAACCCTGTGAGGTAGAAGCCAGTTTTCCTCACTTTAGGGGGAAAAATTCCTTCCCGACTCCAGTCAGGCAATCAGAATAACTCCCTGGATCAACGACCCATCTCTAGTAACTATAACCTGTAATATTATTACCCTCCAGAAATACATCCAGGCCCTTCTTGAACTCTCTTAGTGAACTTACCATCACCACCTCCTCAGGCAGAGAGTTCCATAGTCTCACTGCTCTTACCGTAAAGAATCCTCTTCTATGTTTATGTACAAACCTTCTTTCCTCCAGACGCAGAGGATGTCCCCTCGTCACAGTCACAGTCCTGGGGATAAATAGATGATGGGAGAGATCTCTGTACTGACCTCTGATATATTTATACATAGTTATTAGATCTCCCCTCAGTCGTCTTTTTTCTAAAGTGAATAACCCTAATTTTGATAATCTTTCTGGGTACTGTAGTCCCCCCATTCCAGTTATTACTTTAGTTGCCCTCCTCTGAACCCTCTCCAGCTCTGCTATGTCTGCCTTGTTCACAGGAGCCCAGAACTGTACACAGTACTCCATATGTGGTCTGACTAGTGATTTGTAAAGTGGCAGGACTATGTTCTCATCACGGGCATCTATGCCTCTTTTGATGCAACCCATTATCTTATTGGCCTTGGCAGCAGCTGTCTGACACTGGTTTCTGCAGCTTAGTTTGCTGTTCACTAAAATTCCTAGGTCCTTTTCCATGTCAGAGTTACCCAATGCTTTACCATTTAGTATGTACTGGTGACTTGCATTATTCCTTCCCATATGCATAACCTTACATTTGTCAGTGTTAAACCTCATCTGCCACTTTTCTGCCCAAGCCTCCAGTCTATCCAGATCCTGCTGTAGCAGTGCACTGTCCTCCTCTGTGTTAATTACTTTACACAGTTTAGTGTCATCTGCAAAAATTGATATTTTACTGTGCAAGCTTTCTACAAGATCATTAATAAATATATTGAAGAGAATAGGACCCAATACAGACCCCTGTGGTACCCCATTAGTGACAGTGACCCAATCTGAGTATGTACCATTAATAACCACCCTCTGTTTTCTATCACTAAGCCAGTTACTTACCCACATACAGACATTTTCTCCCAGGCCAAGCATTCTCATTTTGTATACTAACCTTTTATGTGGTACCGTGTCAAACGCTTTGGAGAAGTCCAAATATACGACATCCATTGAGTCGCCGCGGTCAAGTCTAGAACTTACCTCCTCATAGAAACTGATTAAATTGGTTTGACATGACCGATCCCTCATGAAGCCATGCTGATATGGAGTTATTTGCTTATTTTCATTGAGGTACTCCAAGATAGCATCTCTCAGAAAACCTTCAGTTTACCCACAACAGAAGTTAAACTTACTGGCCTATAGTTTCCAGGCTCTGTTTTTGGACCCTTTTTGAATATTGGCACCACATTTGCTATGCGCCAATCCTGTGGATGGGAATGTGATAGTAGGCGTCTGCCAAGTCCACTGTCACCATGAAACAGTCCTTTGTTAAAAGATTCACTGTGGATTTTATCATTTCCATTTTGAATCTCTTGTATGTTACGAATTTGGTTAGGCCTTTCAGGTTTATTATGGCTCTGTGGGTTCCATTTGTTTTGTTTTTTTGTTTTGTTTTTTTACCAAGAACACTAGAGTAGAAACCCTGCTTTTCCTAACCTAATGGTACTGGAACTGGGACGTTTTTCTGTAACAGGAGAACTATCTGTGATTCCAAAAGACGCTGTTTTTCTGGCTGTAGAATTCTGTTTATTATGAACTTCTCTGGGGGAACTGAATCAAATTTATTAGACTGTCTGGTGGCCTTATCCTGGTTAAAAAGGAAGCCCCTTCCTCTACCTCTAGACGACTGCCATCGAGAGGAACTCTATTTTGGTCTGGCCTGCCCTTCTTCTGAGGGCGAAAGGAGTGGCATTGAAATAAGTATTTATATTCCATGGGAAATCCCTTTTTCTTGTCTGAGGCTTTGTCTAATATGTCGTCCAGGACAGGACCGAATAATTTGTCTTCCTCACAAGGAATGCTACTCAGTCTGGATTTAGAAGTTGCATCCCCTGACCAAGATCTAAGCCATACCGCCCTTCTGGCAGAATTTGATAGAGCTGCTGACCTAGCCGCCAGCCTAACAAAATCCGCCGAGGCATCTGCCAAAAAATTAGAAGCTTGCTTTAGGACAGGCAAGAATGCTTGAATGTCCTCTCTTTGGGTTCTTGAAGTAAGATGATCTTCTAATTGGGACAACCACAAGGACAAAGTCTTTGCTGTATATGTTGCCGCAATTCCCGGTCTAAGAATGGCTGTATTTGACTCCCAGGATCTTTTCAAAATGGACTCGCAATTTTTATCCACAGGTTATCTTAAAAATCCTATACCCTCAAAAGGTAATGAGGATTGTTTTTTGAGATCCTTGCCACCGGGGCATCAACCCTGGGAGTTTTATCCCATAGGGCGGCATACTGGTCTTCAAATGGGTACTTTCTTTTAATCAGTCTGGCTTTTTACTCGTATCGTGCACAGGAAACACTCTCCTTTTCTTTTCTCCCAGCCCCTTAAAAAGCTGACCCTGGATCGTCTGATTCCTTAACCTCTTCTACATTAATTGAGGCCCTTATGGTTTTTAATAAGGCTTCTATCTCGTCGACCGTACACAAAGGTCTACCTGACTCGTTTTCAGAGAAGGCAGAGTCCGAAACTTCAGACAGCTGCCCATAACCTAACTGTAAATTCTCATCAATAAGATACTGAGGGTCTACTTTAGAGGTAGAAGATCTTTGAGGCAAATTAGATAATTTTGTATCGATGGCCGTACTGACTTCCTCTTTAAAGGGTTATTCTCATTTTAGACAATGGGGGCATATCGCTAGGATATGCCCCCATTGTCTTATAGGTGCGGGTCCCACTGCTGGGACCCGCACCTATATCGAGAACGGAGCCCCCGAAGTGAATGAAGGCGCACTGCGCATGCGCAGCCGCCCTCCATTCATTTCTATGGGGCCGCCGAAAATAGCCGAGCGCTGGCTAGGCTACTTCCGTCGGCTCCATAGAAATGAATGGGAGCCGACCGCGCATGCACGGCCCGGCTCCCATTCATTCCTATGAGCGGCGCGGGGAGCTGCGCCTGGTGGTGGCCGGACCCCCGGAAACCTGGGGTCCTCCAGGCGCAGCGCTCCCCGCTCCGTTCTGGCTATAGGTGCGGGTCCCAGCGGTGGGACCCGCACCTATAAGACAATGGGGGCATATCCTAGCGATATGCCCCCATTGTCTAAGATGAGAATACCCCTTTAATAAGTGCTCACAGATTTTCCATAATGGAATGGCTTTCCTCTGACACCACTTTCTCCATGCATTTTACACAGATTTGTTTGTTATATGAGGCAATTTCTAATTCTCAGAAAGAACCACCACCAAGGCAAAAATAAGGGACTGGATTTGTCACCCACTAGTGCAGCTCCAACACAGAATAGCAATGAAGAAAGAAATACTTCTGTAATACATGAGGAGGAATGAACAGAATATTACCTGGCTGAGGGCCCGAGGAGGCTCAGAACACTTCCCGCATCTGGATCAGGAGGGAGAGACATCTTGCTGACGGACACTAACTCCACGAGGAACTGAAACGGCATGTCCAGTTTTTAAATCCGTCGCCCCCTTTACCTCCGGGTCCCGCATCACGTCATTGTGTCACAACGCCGACCGCACCCCCCACAGATCATCTGATGCAGCTCGGCTTGCACAAGATGCCCCATCTCCCAAGTCAAGGAAAGCCTGGTCCTGGCCTTCCACAGAAGCGGGCCTTGATCCTCCTGCCCCTTGAGAACACATAGTGTCCGCACACGCAGGACTCACGCCAAAGAGTAGGTAGGGCAATAATTCCATCTCCCTCGCTTCCAAGCGCTCTGCTACAGCCCTCCTAGGAAAACCCAGGGATTACCCACCAAAGGTTGAGCGTTTTCTGAAGAGGGAAAAAAAAACCTCCAAGAGTGAAGGTCTCCATCCGTCCCGGTGACAGGAAACAAATGGAGGAGGTAAAGGCGAGGGGGCTTTTAAAATGCTGGTCTCCATGTTATTTCCGCTCTGTATTTTCCTGGACATGGAATACAGACACAAAGTTCACACAAGTATGTCTGGGATGTGTATGCAATCTTCTGTAGGGCAGTGCTCTTAGTTATATTGGTGAAAATAAGGTGACAGACTCCCTTTAAGGAAGAACAAAGTAAGTTACCGGGAGAGTAAATAGTAAGTGCTGAATTTAGAAAACTATAACACAAGAAAAGTACTTGTAGCTAAACCATTCCAGACACATCTTTCATCTCAAGAGGCTGAGTTAATAGCTCTAACAGAGGCATGCAGACCGGCAAATATATACACAGATAGCCAGTATGCCTTCTTTATTGTCCATGTGTTTGTTCAACAGTAGTAATATAGGAGAATGGTCAATTCCTCTTGAAAAACCATAAATCAAAGGTTTTAAAAGGTTTTACAACTATTAGATTCTATACATTTACCAAGTAAGGTCGCTATCTATAAATGAGCGGCACATACTAAGAAGGAGTCCTCACCCAAAAGGGGACAACAAAAATGGGTAAATAAGGGTGCTATAAAAAAAAAATAACATATGTATGTCCCCAAGGGAAAGACATGTTACCCAGTAATATTTTCAGGTATGTAGTTATATTGAGACATGGAACAAGTCACGTCAACAGGAGGGATGGTAGATATAATATCCAGAGTCTTCACAGCCTATGGATTTACTAATTACTCAAAAAAAATGATGTCTCTCGTGTTTAATTTGTTCTAAACACAATGTCAAAAGTAATCTCAGTTTCCACAATTTCCACAACCACAATACCCATTCCAACACATTTGTATGGAATTTATTAAACTAAACAGAAGTGAAGGGAAGTATAGTCTGGTGATTATTGATGCCTTCACTAAGTGAATAGAGGTATTCCCCACAGATAACCCAGCTGCAGTCTCTACAGCCAAAGAATACCTAGGTTTGGGATACCTGAGAGAATATACAGTGACAATGGGTCACATTTTGTAAATAATGTTGTTTCCCTAGTGGCACAAAATCTGAAAACAGAACTAAAAAAAATCACTGTGCATACCATTCACTATCAGCAGGCCTCGTAGAAAGGCACAATGGGATACTAAAAAATAAGCTGAAGAAAACTATGGAAGAAACAGGGAAAAACTGGATGTATTGCTTACCATTAGTAGTCCTAAATGTGACACCTACAGTCTCAGGACTGACACCCTTTAAAATGATGTATAACATAGTAACATAGTTTATAAGGCCGAAAAAAAAAAAGACATCTGTCCATCCAGTTAATCCAGAGGAAGGCAAAAAACCTCTGAGGTAGAAGCCAATTTTCCCCACTTTAGTGGAAAAAATTCCTTCCCGACTCCAATCAGGCAATCAGATTAACTCCCTGCATCAACGACCCATCTCTAGTAACTTTAGCCTGTAATACTGTTACCCTCCAGAAATACATCCAGGCCCCTCTTGAACTCTTTTAGTGAACTTACATCACCACCTCCTCTGGAACAGAGTTTCATAGTCTCACTGCTCTTACCGTAAAGAATCCTTTTCTATATTTGTGTACAAACCTTCTTTCCTCCAGACACAGAGGATGACCCATCGTCACAGTCACAGTCCTGGAGATAAATAGATCATGGGAGAGATCTCTGTACTGACCCCGATATATTTATACATAGTGATTAGATCTTCCCACAGACGTTTTTTTTCTAAAGTGAACAAGCCTAATTTTGATAATCTTTCTGGGTACTGTAGTCCACCCATTCCAGTTATTACTTTAGTTGCCCTCCTCTGAACCCTCTCCAGCTCTGCTACGTCTGCCTTGTTCACAGGAGCCCAGCCTCTTTTGATGCAACCCATTATCTTATTGGCCTTGGAAGCAGCTGTCTGACACTGGTTTCTACAGCATAGTTTGCTGTTCACTAAAATTCCTAGGTCCTTTTCCATGTCAGAGTTACCCAATATTTTACCATTTAGTATGTACTGGTGACTTGCATTATTCCTTCCCATATGCATAACCTTACATTTGTCAGTGTTAAACCTCATCTGCCATTTCTCTGCCCAAGCCTCCAGTCATCCAGATCCATCTGTAGCAGTATACTGTCCTCTTCTGTGTTAATTACTTTACACAGTTTAGTGTCATCTGCAAAAATTGATATTTTACTGTGGAAGCCTTCTACAAGATCATTAATAACTATATTGAAGAGAATAGGGCCTAATACTGACCCCTGTGGTACCCCACTAGTGACAGTGACCCAATCTGAGTGTGTACCGTTAATAACCACCCTGTTTTCTAGCACTGAGCCAGTTACTTATACACTAACCTTTTATGTGGTACAGTGTCAAATGCTTTGGAGAAGTCCAGATACACGACATCCATTGACTCACCACGGTCAAGTCTAGAACTTACCTCCTCATAGAAACTGATTAAATTGCTTTAACATGACCGATCCCTCATGAAGCCATGCTGATATGGAGCTATTTGCTTATTTTCATTGAGGTACTCCAAGATAGCATCTCTTACAAAACCTTCAGTTTACCCATGACAGATGTAATAATAATAATAAAAAAAATATTTATAATAACAATAAGGCCTTACTATATGGTGAATAGACGGGTTTTTATGATAAAGAAACCAGTAATAGTTATCTTTTAAACAAAAAACATTATTGTCAATATAATAAGAAATAAAATAAAATACACTCTTCCTATGGGATAGATGTGGAAGAAAAAAAAAATATCAGAAGAAACAATTATATTGATGTTTCTCCCAAGATTCAAACTTGGGATCTCTACATGCAGAACCAATCACTTAGTCACCAAGCTATAACATTACCACACAAAGTGGTCTGTTTTTCCCATGCTTATAAGCCAACACATATTACTGGTGTCTGTATAATCATATATTGTGCCTGTAAAAGCAGTAACATGTAGATTAGCTTTCTGAGCAGATCTCAGTGTGGTGAAGCTATATTGTATATGATATTTACATGCAAGCACACAGCTCTGCCCTCAGCATGTCTAGCCCTGTCAGTCAAGGGGAAGAGGGAATATGCAGAGCAGTGCTCAAAGGATTCAGTCCCGCCTTCTGGTGCTCAAAAATGCATATTTCACTCAGGCTGTTTAAAATTATACCTTTCTTTTGTCAGTATGATAATCAACATGATGAGCTGTAGGAGCCAGAATGCCTGATTTAATATCGTTGATCATGGTGACAGAGCCTCTTTAAAATCAACACCACAGATCAGTTTTGGCCGTTTGTGGATCTCATGCGCTTTACTAGTACTGTAAAACGCAAATCTGGAGTGGAAAATTCACACAGTATCCATCCCGCATGGATGCATCCAAAAAGTTGTTCATCATGCAGCATCATTTCATTATTTTGCTCACTCATATAGCGCAGCTCTTTACAGACATTAGCATCATGCTGTCCCCAATCACAATCTAAGTATGTCTTTGAAGTGTGGGAGGAGACCAGAGTACCCAGAGGAAACCCACACAAACACAGGGAGAACATACAAAGTCCATGCAGATGTTTTCCTTGGTCAGACTCTAGCCTAGGACCCCAGAGCTGCAAGGCACTAGTGCTAACCACTGAGCCACCGTGCTGCGCATAATTAAAGGGGTTGTCTCATCTTGCCTAATGGGGGCATATCGCTAGGATATGACCCCATTGTCTTATAGGTGCGGGTCCCACCGTTGGGACCCGCACCTATATCGAGAACGGGGCCCCGCAAGGTGGTGGCTGGAGGACTCCGGTCCGGCCACCACCAAGCCGGCTCCCCATAGAAATGAATGGGAGCGCACCGCACTTGCGCGGCCACCGCTCCTATTCATTTCTATGGAGCCGACGGAAATAGCCGAGCCAGCGCTCGCCGGCCACATTGAAAATGAATGGAGGCGGCTGCGCATGCGCAGTGCGCCCCCGTTCGCTTTCGGGGCCCCGTTCTCGATATAGGTGCGGGTCCCAGCGGTGGGACCCGCACTTATAAGACAATGGGGGCATATCCTAGCGATATGCCCCCATTAGGCAAGATGAGACAACCCCTTTAATGTTCATTTTATTGAACATATGCAGACCGCATCAGAGCAGTGACATTTACTCCATGGTGACCGCCCCTTAGTTATGAAAAGGAAAAAATACCATCAGAACAATGGAAGTGTAGTGGTACTTAGGGAGGAATAGAGATTTAATTTTTCAGCAGGAGAGAGGTCCTTTAAAAATACAGAAAACCTCCATAATATTCTGAAACCAAGTAGAAGCATTAAAAGTAATTACCTTACGCAAGATGTTCAGTCGGTACTTCAGTTTGGAGTTCTCTTCCCGCAGTCCTTCTAAGCTAGGTGAGTCACCAACAAAAGCAAAGTTTCTTAGGGCTTCAATCTCTGTGGTCAGAGATATAATCTCTGCTTCCTAATAAAGAAAAAGACACAAAGGTAGTACATGTTTTACAACGCTTACAGAAAAGTTGGGACACTGTAAAATGTAAATAAAAACAGAATACAATGATTTGTAATTCTCAGACCCAAATTTTATTCACATTAGATCATAAAAAAATATCAAACGTTGAAAGTGAGACATTTTACTCTTTAATGAAAAAAATTTACAACTTGATGAAAGCAACGTATCTCAAAAAAAGTAGGGACAGGTTCAAGAAGGCTGAAGATGTAAGCAGTACTAATGAAAAACAGCTGGAGGACTTTTGGTAATAAGTCAAGACTGGGTATAAAAAGCATGTTAGAGAGGCAGAGTTTCTCAGAAGCAAAGATAAACAGAAGCTCACCAATCTGCAAAGACTGTCTAAAACTTGTGGAACAAATTTGGAAAAATCCTCAACGTAAAATAGCAAAGACGTTGAATATCCCACCATTAATAGTACATAATATCAAAAGACAATGCTGTCTTCTCTGGGCCAAAGCTCATTTAAGGTTAGTTTCACTTCTGTGTTCCTAAATATATATATTTTTTTTACACTGCTTGTGAAAAGTCCCAGTGAGAAGACTGAAACATCGCTGTCTGGTGATTAGACCACATTTTATTTAATTTACTTCTGGCAGTGCCGTGGAATGGAAGCGCTCACTAGTATTCGCTTTATAAGATGCATGGCCATTTTCCCCTACTTTTGGGGGAAAAACCCGCGTCTTATAAAGTGAAAAAACTATTGTGTGTGTGTGTGTGTGTATATATATATATATATATATATATATATATATATATATATATATATATATATATATATATATATATATACACACACACACACACACACACAGTACAGACCAAAAGTTTGGACAAACCTTCTCATTCAAAGAGTTTTCTGTATTTTCAAGACTATGAAAATTGTAGATTCACACTGAATCAAAACTATGAATTAACACATGTGGAATTATATACTTAACAAAAAAAGTGTGAAACAACTGAAAACAGAAAACTCTTTGAATGAGAAGGTGTGTCCAAACTTTTGGTCTGTACTATATATATATATATATATATATATATATATATATATATATATATATATATATACACATATATACATACACACTTTCATAGTCTTACTGGGCATTATTGTCTCACTGAAAGTATATACACAACCCCACAGAATTAGTGTACACTTAAGATCATGTGAGTTATGGCCCTTGCACACGACCGTATGCGCTCTGAGACATACGGTCCGTGAGCGGGCCATATGTCCCAGAGCTGCATAGATCGTGGGCACGGGAGCGCACACCTAACCCTAACATCAGCCTCTTCAACAACGTTGGCTAAGCTTCGCAATCAAAATCATATTAACTGACACATCAGCAGTCTTATACTAAGAATGTCCTTTGTTGCCTATAGCAACCAATCAGAGCTCATATTAATGACCTGTAGCAAAATAGAAGCTGAGCTGTGATTGGTTGCTGTATGCAACCTGATGAATATCTAGGCTAACTGCAACAACCAATAGACAATGGCTCCTGTAGTTTGGCGGTTAAGTTACTAAGTGATTTTTTTTGGCAAATAATTGGAAAGTGCAGGGTGAAAATTTTCACTCAAAATATAGTCTGACATTCCCTGAATCAAAGGCGGCTGTGCAAAATTTCGCAATTGTAAATGTGACTGTGCGGACTCCTTTAGCAGACATACACTTAGATAGATAGAGATAGGTATGGTGTTCCCCTGATACAGGCCTGCCGGTTTGTGTAGGATGCAGGTCAGTGTTAGTGTAGGACTCATCCGATTGGAAGCCACCTTGATCGTTGGTGGATGAGCCCGACATATCTATGATCATTTATATGCGCTAAGAGCTTCCACTTTATTTACTTGCTTACATAGCAGTAATACTTTTTTACTTCTTCATATGTTCATTTTATGTGTCATGGCTTATCTAGTGCTGCTGCCACTTTTTGTTTAGTATTTAATTAGCCAGTAGGTAGCTTGCACCTGACTCTCACCTGTAGGAGGTGCTGTCCGTTTTTTGCAATTGTGTGTATTGTGTATATATATATATATATATATATATATATATATATATATATATATATATATATATTTATATAGCGTAAATGGATGAGGCAGCACTCCGGTCTTACGGTGAAAACAGTGGCTCCTTTATTTCACTCAAAAGAAACCGCAACGTTTCAGCTCTCTCAATGGAGCCTTTGTCAAGCAGTGAATGCAGTGCTCAGTACAAGTATATATAGTGACAAATGTGCTTAATTAGCATCAACAGCATATCAATCAATGTGTACAAAATATAATACATTATCTCCGGTTATCACGTGTATCGTACAATAAAATTGAAAAATCCAAGTGATTACATATTCGTGGCATAAATAGGTGCGCATATTTGACTTTATAATGCGAAAATAGAGTATAAATACCATATAGTGGGTGTGATCACTTGCAGGTGTGTCTAAAAGCATTCAACAATTATGTTCCAGAATCGCTGAACACCTTACCCCAACCGCATGTATCCCGGTGGCGTCCCTCAGGTGCTATTGCGCCTGCGTCAAGTAGGCGCTCACAGTATCGGCAGTGGGTGGCGCATGCGCACCACCCAAGGAGGCACAGCGCGTCAGCGCCTACACACAGCACACTGTCAAGGATCAGGATGAACACAGAGACGCACAGTAGCTGCCGCGTGTGTGCGGGTTGCCACAGTAACCAAAGTTGTATACATATCGGGTAAGGACCTGCCGAAGGCATCATCCCCAACAGAGAACTGCTGGACAACATTGCCATTATGGCGCAGAATGCGGATCGGTCCCTGACTGGCATCTTATGCAACAGCCTGCTACCATCAACTCAGCAGGTCCATTAACCCTATAAATATCACAGGGATGGATCCAGCAAATTAATTGTATAAATTGATTGTTAGTGGTGTACTCCATGTCAGGTTCCAAATGGGTTACTGAAGAGGGCACATGTCTCGGTAAACCTATCGGGGCTGTGCCACCTGGGGTGTACATAGGGTAATTCCGGAGCTCGTCAGTGACCCTTTCCATCACCCATACACCATTTGACAGTACCCAATGTCCTGAAAAAATTCACCACAGTCGACATCCAGGAACGCAGCTTTTTTGGCCATCCCAATCAGAGCAAAAATAAAAAAATTGAAAAAAAACTGTGCACAATAATAAAATAAAATCAACAAAACACCACCATCCAAGGACACCACTATGGGAAAACGTGGGGGGAGAGGGTGTTCAGTGTTCATGGTTCCAAAGAAGAGAGTAATCTATAAAAAAGGAAACAAAAAAACATAATTAAAGGATATAAATAACAGAGCACTATGTCTATCCTACACTACATGTGGAATTTCGGAACACCATGGGAAAAACTGGTGGATCAAATCACTCTGAACTCCACATTCAAACCCACTGGTTTCAAGGTTTGTAAATAAAAAATCCAATAAAGCTCACTACGTTTAAGTAATATAGTTCTATCACCACCTCGTCTAGGCATGCGAACCTGTTCCACTATGCGGAAGCGAAGGTCTCTCTCATTGTGCCTCGCCTCCGAAAAGTGTTTTGAAACAGGTAAATCAAGTCTTTTTTGCCTGATGGTATATCTATCTATGATGATTAAGTCGAGTTTTTAGGTCCCACGTCGTCTCACCCACATAAAGCAGGTGACATGGACATTCCAAGACATAAACCACATACGACGAATCGCATGTGAGGTACTGTTTGATTTTTACCATTTCTCCTGTCTGCGGATGTTCAAATTGGGAGCCTCTCTGCATAAGGGCACAGTTAACACAATTATGACATGGATAACATCCCACCCGGGTAGATCCGAAATAGGAACTGAACGATCCCTTTGTCGTACCAGCATCTGAACGGACCAATCGGTCTTTAAGATTTCTGGTTCGGCGAAACGACATAAGGGGAGGAACATTAAACTCAGGTATAGATGGAAAATTGCTACCCAAAATGGACCAATGTTTTTTCAAAATCTGGCAGATACTATTGCTACCTACAGTATAATTGGAAACAAATGGAATCCTAGGCTGTTTTTGTACAGCCGCAGTATCCACCTGGAGTAAATTCTCTCTATTGAGGGCTGCCACCTTCTCAATATGGGGTGTGATAACGCTATTAGGGTAACCCCTGTGTTTAAATTTCTCACCCATTTCTGCAAGTCTGTGCTTGGAGATATTCCCATCCTTCACTATTCTCTTCACCCTTAAGAGTTGACTTAGGGGTAAGGAGTTCACCATAGCCCTGGGATGGTTGATATTATATCTCAACAAGGTGTTCCTATCTGTAGCCTTTGTATAAAGATCCGTGTCTAGTACACCACACCGGTTCCTCACCATCACATCCAAAAATTGGATCTCCTGATGTGAGAAAGCCAGGGTGAACTTCACAACAGGATCAATGCCGTTAAGAAAAGTACCAAAACTCAATAAGTCGCACTCTGTGCTAGACCAAAGGGGGAAGATGTCATCTATGTAACGCCACCACCCCAGAACATGTCTGAAGTGGTGGCTAACAGATGCATCGCTCCTCCAAATGTGCCATATAGATATTGGGGTAATTCGGCGCTACGTTGGAACCCATTGCGGTCCCACGTAGCTGCACGAAAAAATCATCCTGAAAAAGGAAATAATTGCACTTTAAGACAATGTCCAACAAAGCAATAAGAAAAGATTGGCAATCCGGAGAGTAATTAGTATTCAGAAGACAGTCTCTCACCACCCCGGTTCCCCGGTCATGGGAAATCAAGGTGTAGAGGCTGACCACATCGAATGAAGCAAGCATAACAATTTCAGGTAGATGAACCCGATCAATGGCATTCAAGAAGTGTGTGGTGTCCCTAATATACGATTTCGTCAATATGGCGAAGGGACGCAAGATGCGGTCTAGGAAAATTGCAATATTGGAAAACACAGAGTCCCTGCCCGAGACGATAGGACGTCCTGGGGGGGAGGTAAGAGACTTGTGCACCTTAGGTAAGGTGTACAAGACCGGGGTCTTAGGTCGCTCAATGTATAAAAAAAATCAATAGTTTTTCATCTATGATGTTTTTTTCTTTTGCCGCATCTAAAACTGACCTTATGCGTCTCAGGACGTCAAACTTGGGGTCACCAGACACCTTTTCATATACTTGTACATCACTCAGTTGCCTACGTATTTCAGCAATGTACTTAGAAGTATCCATGATGACCAACTGCCCCACCCTTGTCTGCAGGTTTAATTGTCAGAGAAGGGTTGTCAGACAGCTCATGTATGGCAGTGTGTTCGTCAAAGGATAGATTATGTTTAGACACATAGGAGGTACCCTCCAGATCTTTCAATCTGCTGAGATCAGACCTAATTGCATTGATATAAGTTTCCACAGCAACATGATTAACAATTGGCATAAAATCACTTTTGCACATCCTCAAGTTTCAACTATGGACCATGGTCGGGAGTCGAGTCTGAGGAAGGAATTTGTTTATCAAATTGTACCTTAAGCTTAATGGCCCTAATAAACCTATGTATATCCAGCTCCAATTGGAACCAGTTAACATGTGAAGTGGGGCAAAAAGAAAGTCCCGTTTAAAGCACAGACAATTGGGCAGGTGTAAGAACATGTGAGGAGATATTTACCACAGGTGCACAAGTCTCTTACCTGCCCCCCAGGACGTCCTATCGTCTCGGGCAGGGACTCTGTGTTTTCCAATATTGCAATTTTCCTAGACCGCATCTTGCTTCCCTTCGCCATATTGGCGAAATCGTATATTAGGGACACCACACACTTCTTGAATGCCATTGATCGGGTTCATCTCCCTGAAAATGTTATACTTGCTTCATTCGATGTGGTCAGCCTCTACACCTTGATTTCCCATGACCGGGGAACCGGGGTGGTGAGAGACTGTCTTCTGAATACTAATTACTCTCCGGATTGCCAATCTTTTCTTATTGCTTTGTTGGACATTGTCTTAAAGTGCAATTATTTCCTTTTTCAGGATGATTTTTTCGTGCAGCAACGTGAGACCGCGATGGGTTCCAACGTAGCGCCGAATTACCCCAATATCTATATGGCACATTTGGAGGAGCGATGCATCTGTTAGCCACCACTTCAGACATGTTCTGGGGTGGTGGCGTTACATAGATGACATCTTCCCCCTTTGGTCTAGCACAGAGTGCGACTTATTGAGTTTTGGTACTTTTCTTAACGGCATTGAGCCTGTTGTGAAGTTCACCCTGGCTTTCTCACATCAGGAGATCCAATTTTTGGATGTGATGGTGAGGAACCGGTGTGGTGTACTAGACATGGATCTTTATACAAAGGCTACAGATAGGAACACCTTGTTGAGATACAATAGCAACCATCCAAGGGCCATGGTGAACTCCTTACCCCTAAGTCAACTCTTAAGGGTGAAGAGAATAGTGAAGGATGGGAATATCTCCAAGCACAGACTTGCAGAAATGGGTGAGAAATTTAAACACAGGGGTTACCCTAATAGCGTTATCACACCCCATATTGAGAAGGTGGCAGCCCTCAATAGAGAGAATTTACTCCAGGTGGATACTGCAGCTGTACAAAAACAGCCTAGGATTCCATTTGTTTCCAATTATACTGTAGGTAGCAATAGTATCTGCCAGATTTTGAAAAAAAACATTGGTCCATTTTGGGTAGCAATTTTCCATCTATACCTGAGTTTAATGTTCCTCCCCTTATGTCGTTTCGCCGAACCAGAAATCTTTAAGACCGATTGGATGCTAGTACGACAAAGGGATCGTTCAGTTCCTATTTCGGATCTACCCGGGTGGGATGTTATCCATGTCATAATTGTGTTAACTGTGCCCTTATGCAGAGAGGCTCCCAATTTGAACATCCGCAGACAGGAGAAATGGTAAAAATCAAACAGTACCTCACATGCGATTCGTCGTATGTGGTTTATGTCTTGGAATGCCCATGTCACCTGCTTTATGTGGGTGAGACGACGTGGGACCTAAAAACTCGACTTAATCATCATAGATAGATATACCATCAGGCAAAAAAAGACTTGATTTACCTGTTTCAAAACACTTTTCGGAGGCGAGGCACAAAGAGAGACCTTCGCTTCCGCATAGTGGAACAGGTTCGCATGCCTAGACGAGGTGGTGATAGAACTATATTACTTAAACGTAGTGAGCTTTATTGGATTTTCTATTTACAAACCTTGAAACCAGTGGGTTTGAATGTGGAGTTCAGAGTGATTTGTTCCACCAGTTTTTCCCATGGTGTTCCGAAATTCCACATGTAGTGTAGGATAGACATAGTGCTCTGTTATTTATATCCTTTAATTATGTTTTTTTGTTTCCTTTTTTATAGATTACTCTCTTCTTTGGAACCATGAACACTGAACACCCTCTCCCCCCACGTTTTCCCATAGTGGTGTCCTTGGATGGTGGTGTTTTGTTGATTTTATTTTATTATTGTGCACAGTTTTTTTTCAATTTTTTTATTTTTGCTCTGATTGGGATGGCCAAAAAAGCTGCGTTCCTGGATGTCGACTGTGGTGAATTTTTTCAGGACATTGGGTACTGTCAAATGGTGTATGGGTGATGGAAAGGGTCACTGACGAGCTCCGGAATTACCCTATGTACACCCCAGGTGGCACAGCCCCGATAGGTTTACCGAGACATGTGCCCTCTTCAGTAACCCATTTGGAACCTGACATGGAGTACACCACTAACAATCAATTTATACAATTAATTTGCTGGATCCATCCCTGTGATATTTATAGGGTTAATGGACCTGCTGAGTTGATGGTAGCAGGCTGTTGCATAAGATGCCAGTCAGGGACCGATCCGCATTCTGCGCCATAATGGCAATGTTGTCCAGCAGTTCTCTGTTGGGGATGATGCCTTCGGCAGGTCCTTACCCGATATGTATACAACTTTGGTTACTGTGGCAACCCGCACACACGCGGCAGCTACTGTGCGTCTCTGTGTTCATCCTGATCCTTGACAGTGTGCTGTGTGTAGGCGCTGACGCGCTGTGCCTCCTTGGGTGGTGCGCATGCGCCACCCACTGCCGATACTGTGAGCGCCTACTTGACGCAGGCGCAATAGCACCTGAGGGACGCCACCGGGATACATGCGGTTGGGGTAAGGTGTTCAGCGATTCTGGAACATAATTGTTGAATGCTTTTAGACTCACCTGCAAGTGATCACGCCCACTATATGGTATTTATACTCTATTTTCGCATTATAAAGTCAAATATGCGCACCTATTTATGTCACGAATATGTAATCACTTGGATTTTTCAATTTTATTGTACGATACACGTGATAACCGGAGATAATGTATTATATTTTGTACACATTGATTGATATGCTGTTGATGCTAATTAAGCACATTTGTCACTATATATACTTGTACTGAGCACTGCATTCACTGCTTGACAAAGGCTCCAGTGAGAGAGCTGAAACGTTGCGGTTTCTTTTGAGGGAAATAAAGGAGCCACTGTTTTCACCGTAAGACCGAAGTGCTGCCTCATCTATTTACGCTATCTACTTGAATCCTTTCATCCCGGATTATACTGTGTGCTAGCACCTGGCTACCTGTGGCGTTGCTATTTTTTAATATATATATATATATATATATATATATATATATATATATATATATATATATACTCACACACACAAATGCAAGGTTGTGGACCACGCAGTCAGTAGAAGATAGGTAAAGTCGGTGCCAGCGGCTGCGGACCCGGTCCAAAATCCAAAATAGTATAGAATAACTCCATAACTTATTCTGGCTCGGTAGTAGTGAATTAAACGTGCTTATTCACCCAATTCAATTACGACGTTTCAGTCCACTCAATGGGATACTGCTTGAGAAAAGTCCCATTGAGTGGACAATTGGGTGAGTGCCGTGGAGTTATTATATATATATATATATATATATATATATATATATATATATATATATATAGAGAGAGAGAGAGAGAGAGAGAGAGAGAGAGAGAGAGAGAGAGAAGCAAAAAACCCGGCTTCGCCTGGGTATATTTCATCTATTTCATTTAATGTTTCTATGTGTCTTTGCAGACAGAAAGTCAATACAGCTTACAGAAGTTTATTTTTACCTTCATTTTTTCAATCCCCACTGGCTGTGGAGTGGGAAGGGGCGTGACCTGACCAGGTCAGGGGCGTGGTTTAGCAAGACCTTGGGGGAAGGGGGGGTGATTTTAAGTCCTTCGTTTCAGGGTGGCCTGAATTACAGGTCAATGCCATGGTAATTTATGAGTTAACACAGTGGGTAGCAGTGGAAGAAAACATTGCTTCGCACGGGTATATTTAATCTATTTCATTTAATGTTTGTGTGCGTCGTTGCAGAGAGAAAGTCAACCTCCCACCCCTGCAGCTGACAGAAGCTGATTTTTACCTTCAATTTTTCAATCCTCTTTGGCTGCAGAGTGGGAGGGGTCATGGCCTGGCCGAGTCGGGGGCGTGACTTAGCGAGATCTGGGGCGGGGGATTTAAGTCCTTCTTTTGAGGGTGGCCTGAATTACAGGTCGATGCCATGGTAATTTATGAGGACACGCTATGGTTAGCAGTGGAAGAAAACATCTTTTATTACTACTGAACGGTCGTAGTCTAATATTAGTCTATTTCATCTAATGTTTGTGTGTCGATGCAGAGAGAAAGTCAATGCAGCTAACAGAAGTTGATTTTTACCTTCATTTTTTCAATCCCCATTAGCTGCAGATTGGGAGGGGCCTTACCGGGGGCATAGTTAAGCGGGACCTTGGGGTAGGGGGGAGGGGTTGCTTTTAAGTCCTTCTTTTGAGGGTGGCCTGAATTACAGTTCGATACCATGGTAATTTATGAGGACACGCAATGGGTAGCAGTGGAAGAAAACATCACTTCGCAGGGGTGTATTTACTCTATTACATTTAATGTATCTGTGTGTCGTTGCAGAAAGAAAGTCAACCTCCCACCCATCTCTGCAGCTGACAGGAGTTGATTTTTACCTTTATTTTTTCAATCCCTGTTGGCTGCGGAGTGGGACGGGGCATGGCAGTGTCATCCACAGCGCTCTGACCCTTTAAAGCAGTGAACAGAAATGGCTGTGTTGTTACCGGAGCTACTCAGCTGGCTGCTAATTAACTGGCTGTGTTGTTATGGAAACCTGTCCTCCCTGTGTGTGTCTGTGCAGAGAATGGCAGTTGATGTTTCAAAGCAAAGCTCCCAGGCTAATATTGGCAAATGCAGGTCATATTTTGTGAATATCTCAGGAACGGTATGTCCTAGAGAGCTGAGACCCGGTCTAAAACTTTCCCAGACACCTGATGTACCTGTGTGCCGAATTTGGTGAAAATCGGTCCAGTAGTTTGGTCGCGCATAGAGAACAGACAGACACTCATTTTTATAATATTAAGGGATATATATATATATATATATATATATATATATATATATATATATATACACACACACACACATATATACACACACACACTAGCAGAAAGACCCGGCTTTGCCTGGGTATATTTCATCTATTTATTTAATGTTTCTGTGTGTCATTGCAGAGAGAAAGTCAATACAGCTGACAGAAATTGATTTTTACCTTCATTTTTTTAATCCCTATTGGCTGCGGAGTGGGAGAGGGTGTGGTTTAATGGGACACCGGGGGGGGGGGGGGGGGGGGGTTAAGTCCTTCATTTCAGGGTGGCCTGAATTATAGGTTAATGCCATGGTAGTTTGAGGAAACACAATGGGTAGCAGTGGAAAAAAACATTGCTTTGCCTGGGTATATTTAATCTATTTTATTTAATGTTTCTGTGTGTCGTTGCAGAGAGAAAGTCATCCTCCCTCCCATTCCTGCAGCTGACAGATGTCGATTTTTACCTTCAATTGTTCAATCTCCATTGGCTGCGGAGTGGGAGGGGTCATGGCCTGACTGAGTCGGGGGCGTGACGTTGCAAGACCTGGGTCGGGGTTTTAAGTCCTTCTTTTGATGGTGGCCAGAATTACAGGTCGATGCCATGGTAATTTATGAGGACACGCCCTGGGAAACAGTGGAAGAAAACATTGCTTTGCACGGGTATATTTAATCTATTTCATTTAATGTTTCTGTATGTTGTTGCAGAAAGAAATCCAACTTCCCTCCCACCCCTGCAGCTGACAGAAGTTGATTTTTACCTTCATTTTTTCAATCCCCGTTGGCTGCGGAGTGGGAGGGGGCGTGGCCTGACAGTCGGAGCGTGGTTTCGCGAGATCTGGGGCGGTGGTCAGAGTGGCATGAATTACAGGTCGATGACATGGTAATTTATGGGGACCCGCAATGGGTAGCAATGAATGGTCGTAGTCTAAAATTAGTCAATTTCATCTACGATTTTTGTGTGTCGTTGCAGAGAAAAATTCACCCTCCCACCCCTGCAGCTGATTTTTTTCAATCCCGGTTGCCTGGGGAGTGGGAGGAGGCGTGGCCTGGCAGAGTTGGGGGTGTGGATTATCAAGATGCTTCGAACGGTTGTAGTCTGAAATGAGTCTATTTCATCTAAAATTTTGTGCGTCATTGCAGAGAGAAATTCACCCTCCCACCCCTGCAGCTGACAGTAGTTTATTTTTCCCTTCATTCTTCCAATCCCTGTTGGCTGCGGAGTGGGAGGGGGCGTGGCCCTACAGAGTTGGGGTGTGGCTTAGCAAAGCGCTTCGCATAGGTGATTTAATCTATTTCATTTAATGTTTCTGTGTGTCGTTGCAGAATGGCTGCAGAGTGGGAGGGGGCATGGTCTGACAGAGTTGGGGGCGTGACTTAGCAAGACGATTCGAACAGTTGTAGTCTATAATTAGTCTATTTTATCTAAAATTTTTGTGTGTCGTTGCAGAGAGAAATTCACCCTCCCACCCCTGCAGCAAACAGAAGTTTATTTTTACCTTTATTTTTTCAATCCCCGTTGGCTGCGGAGTGGGAGGGGGCGTAACCTGACAGAGTCGGGGCGTGGATTAGCAAGACGCTTCACATGGGTGTATTTAATCTATTTCATTTAATGTTTCTGTGTGTCGTTGCAGAGAGAAAGTCAACCTCCCACCCATCTCTGCAGCTGACAGAAGTTGATTTGTACCTTTATTTTTTCAATCTCTGTTGGCTGTGGAGTGAAAGGGGGTGTGGCTTAGTGAGATCTGGGGCGGGGGTTTTAAGTACTTCTTTTAGGGTGGCCTGAATTAAAGGTCAATACCATGCTTATTTATGAGCCCACGCAATAGGCAGCAGTGGAGGAAAACATCTTTTATTACTACTGAACTGTAGTAATAGAAAAACACATAAGTTATATTTATGGTAACCGGAATACCTTTAACAGTGTCAGTGAATAGAAATGGATGAGATCCTCAGCTGCTGATAATTACCTGGTTGTTATGGAAACCTGCCCTCCCTGTGTGTGCCTTTGCAGAGAATGGCAGTTGGAGTTTAAAACCAAAGTTCCCAGTTGTAATGTTGGCTAATGGAGATCATATTTTGGGAATATCTCAGGAACGGTATGTCCTAGAGAGATGAGACCTGGTCTAAAACCTTCCCGGACACCTGATGTACCTGTGTGCCGAATTTGGTGAAAATCGGTCCAGTAGTTTGGTCGTGCATAGAGAACAGACAGACAGAAAGACAGAAACTCATTTTTATATTATTAAGAGAGATATATATATATATATATATACACACACAAAAAAATATATATATACATACATACACTATTAGAGATATATATATATATATATATATATATATATATATATATATATATATATATATATATATATATATACACATACATACACACACATATACATACACACACATATACATACACATACATACTAGCAGTAGGACCCGGCTTTGCCTGGGTATATTTCATCTATTTCTTTAATGTTTCTGTGTGTCTTTGCAGACATTAAGTCAATGAAGCTAAATTACTAATTTTAGCTTCATTTTTTCAATCCCCGTTGACTGGGGGTGTGACTTAGCGAGAACTGGGTCGATGCCATGGTAATTTTATGAGGACACGCCATGGGTAGCAGTGGAAGAAAACATCTTTTATTACTATTGAACGGTCTTAGTCTAAAATTAGTGTATTTCATTAAATGTTTCTGTGTGTCGTTGCAGAGAGAAAGTCAATGCAGCTGACAGAAGTTGATATTTACCTTCATTTTTTCAATCCCCATGGGCTGTGGAGTGGGAGGGAGCGTGACCTGACCAAGTCAGGGGCGTGGCTTAGCGAGACCTGGGGTGGGGGTTTTAAGTCCTTCTTTAGGGGGGAGCGTGAATTACAGGTCGATGCCATGGTAATTTATGAGAAAATACAATGGGTAGCAGTAGAAGAAAACATCTTTTATTACTACTGAACGGTCTTAGTCTAAAATTAGTCTCCAACAGTGTCATCCACAGCGCTCTGACTAGAGATGAGCGAACGTGCTCATAACGAGCACTGTAGCGCTCGGCTCACCTGCGCTCGCATGGGTGCAGGCATCCGGATCCGTCGGGTGAGGAGGATGGATCTGGATGCCTGCGCTCATGCGAGCGCAGGGGAGCCGAGCGCTACAGTGCTCGTTACGAGCACATTCGCTCATCTCTAGCTCTGACCCCTTTAAAGCAGCGAATAGAAATGGCTGAGCTCCTCAGCTGGCTGCTAATTACCTGGCTAGGTTGTTATAGAAACCTGTGTGCATCTGGAGTAAATGGCAGTTGGAATTTGAAGTGAAATTCTCCCAGACTAATATTGGCTAATGGAGATCATATTTTGGGAATATCTCGGGAATGATACGTCCTAGAGAGCTGAGACCTGGTCTAAAACCTTCCCGGACACCTGATATACCTGTGCCGAATTTGGTGAAAAACGGTCCAGTAGTTTGGTCGCACACAGAGAACAGACAGACGGACAGACACTCATTTTTATAATATTAAGATATATATACATATATATATCATACACACAGTGTTATTTCACACTCCTGACATTCGACTAGACAAGGCTGCCCGAGACAGGGTAAGGTGGATCAAACCAAGTACTGACATAGTTACAAACTATGTTACTATGTTACTGACATATCTACAGTTCTTAGCCCGAAGATCATCTTGAAGCAGTCCATGAAAAGACCAACACTGTTGGTCCCCTACTGAAGACCTCTGGTGACTGCACCTGGGATAGGTTTAACATTGCTTTCCGTGGCTTTTTAGGTTGGGAGAGGATTGGTAGAAGCAGTGATGGGCAATTTGAGGATCTTATCAGGGTTGTTTAGGAGGCTTTAGAGGGGTTTGCAGGTTATATGAGAAGCCTAAGGGATGACGTAATTTGATGACTGCTCATCATTACCTGTTAACTCTGCACCCCACGATGGACCAAATGACGCCCGAGCAGCTTCATGAAGTGAGGTTACCGCTCGATAACAGGATCTCAGCTATTCTGCACTGCCCCCCATCCAAGTCCTATCTCCAAACCCAAACATAACACTCATCCATGTCTCATCCCCAGGTGTACCATTCTCAAACTTTTTCTTCTACACCTTACTTTGTTCATCCTCATTCTTTCTCCACACCTTCAACACATGCTGGGGAACTCTGTTCTTCCTGTCATCATCCCACCACACCCCCCAAAAAAAAAAATCACTCCTGCAACCTTTTCCAGACAAATGACTTTTATGAGCATCTTGGCAGATGCATAGAGGGGTGTATACTGCCATCCCAACAGGTTCTACTCCACACAGGTCCCCGCCCAGATTTTATACATTTCTAGAGTTATTTTTTTTCTTATGATGAGCTAATTGAATTCGACTGCTCCATCACAAACAGCACAACATCTCTTCAGGTACTGTCCCTCTATAGATGTTAAAGCAGCACTGTCATCAGGATCAGCCCTATTAAACCAGACATATTGGCTTGTAGGGCTCATCACGCTGATTAAAACAATACCTTTCTTTGTCTGTATGCTAAACAGCTACAGAGAGAGCTGCATTTTTAATCATATGCAAATGAGAAGTTCAGGTACCAGGAGGCGGGGCTGAATCCTTTCAGTACTGCAGAAAGGAGACACCCCTGTGCTCTGAACACTCCCCCCTCTTGATTGACAGGGCTAAAAATGCTGAGGGCAGAGCTATGTCCTAGCATCTACATATCATATATTCTATTTGCTATAGCTTTATCACACAGAGCTTTTCTGAAAATGAATCTACATATTACTGCTTTATTCACCAGCACGATAAACACTACTCACAAAAGGGATATTTGACTTGTGGGTGAAATTTCAGGATGACCCTAAAATGCACTCTAACCTGTGAATATAATGTGACCTACTACTTTTGAATGCACATTTCCAACCATTTCAGTACTTTTTGCACAACTTGCTGTTCTCTAACAAGGAGCTTAATAGCAAAAGTCACAACAGGTTTTGATCCATGAATCGCCCAATAAATTTCCTGGTTCAATTAGAATTGGTATTTAAACAGTCCTCTTCATCATGCTGTTCAGATTCTCACATAAGACCAAGACAACAACTAACAATAATCAACAGTACCTGTTAGGCTTCAAGCAGAATGTTCTCAAACGGAAGTGGACACTGAGCTTAGAGTGTCAGAGTGTTATCAGCAGGTTGGAACAGAGATACAGAGAGGTTGGAATTATCACAGAAAGGCATAGTAGTGGATGTCTTATAGCCACATCCCACACTGATAACCGCTTCACTGTGAATAATGCCCTGTGGAATCGGATGATGAATGCCACACAATTCCAGGCACCCAAGTGTCACATCAGACCATTTGAACCCATTTACATCAGTGTGGTCTACGTGCTAGACGACCTGCAAGAGTACCCGACACAAGCGTCATAGTTTTGCATGGGTCAGGGAGCATCTACGCTGGACAAGGGACCAGTGCTGTTCACTGATGAAAATCGATTCACGCTGAGTAGAAATGATGGCCGTTGGAAGTGTCAAGGAGAGCGCGATATGCATCTGTCACGAACCTACCGAGACACACGGACGTCCCTGCGACAGCGAGTTGCAGGAGATCTTTGAGACTGGCAACACGTGGTTTGATCTGACATGTTTACCTTGTGGATCAATTCGTGTCTATGTTGTATCTGGTGCTTGGTGTTGCTATTGTCATCATTTTACCTTCCCTACTTATAGTTGTTGCTCCCACAATCCTGTGTGGTGTATAGCTTCAGTTTGACCTATGGATAGCTGGTGTTTGGATCTCTGCTGAGTTCCTGGTGCTCTTTGAAGTTAACCCCTTCAACCCTGGGCCGGTTTTCACCTTTCTGAGCAGGCCATTTTTTGCAAATCTGATGTGTCACTTTATGTTGTAATAACTTTGGAACGCTTATCCAAGCCATTCTGAGATTGTTTTCTTGTCACATATTGTGCTTCACGACAGTAGTAAATTTGTGGCAAAATATTTCATTTTTATTTTTTAAAATACCAAATTTACCAAAAATTTGGAAAAATTAGCAAATTTCCAAATTTCAATTTCTCTACTTTCAAAATATATAGTAATACCTCCAAAAATAGTTATTTTACATTCCCCATATGTCTTCTTTATTTTGGCATAATTTTATAAAGGTCATTTTACTTTTTTGGGACGTTAGAAGGCTTAGAAGTTTAGAAGCCATATATAGCGGCAGTGTGGGGGTTACTACTAGAGATGAGCGAGCATGCTCGGGAGAAATTTTTCGCGTAATAGCGTACGCATCTTCTAATCTGTACGCTAATGCGTACGCATCTTGTATAAGATTTGTACGCATTAGTGTACAGATTAGAAGATGCGTATGCATTAGCGTACATATTAGAAGATGTGTACTCTATTACGTGAAAATTGCTCCCGAGCATGCTCGCTCATCTCGTTTCTACATATACATGGAACAGCAGCGAAGGGGTTACTACATATACACAGACCAGCAGTGTAGGGTTTCATACCAGAAGTGTAGGGGTTACTACATATACACAGACCAGCAGTGTAGGGGTTACTACATATACACAGACCAGCAGTGTAGGGGTTACTACTTCTACATAGACCAGCAGTGTAGGGGTTACTACATCTACATAGACCAGCAGTGTAGGGGTTACTACATCTACATAGACCAGCAGTGTAGGGGTTACATCTACATAGACCAGCAGTGTAGGGGTTACTACATATACATAGACCAGCAGTGCAGGGGTTACTACATATATAACCCCTGCACTGCTAGTACATATATATGTAGTAACCCCTGCACTGCTAGTACATATATATGTAGTAACCCCTGCACAGCCAGTTTATATACTGTATTTGTAGTAACCCCTGCACTGCTGGTGTACATATTTGTGTAGTTGAGTAGGTCTGACACACAATGAAGAATGCATGGATTATACATGAAGTCCAAAGACTATCAGGGTGTCAGCTCTCTCTCTCTTTCAAAGCTGTTGGATTAAAACATAAAACTGTGTTTTAATACCATAATGGAGGGGAGACACACAGAACTGCTGGAGCTTTCCGACACCGCACACACTGATTCCAGAAGCAGGGGTGGGCGGAGTCCACTGTCTCTGAAGCTGTGTGGGAGGAAACAGGAAGAAGCAGCATGGGCTGATGAACAGAGGGTGTAGTGCCTGAGGCTTCACTAACAGGAAAGGTGTAGTGGGCGTTTACAAACTGACTTGAATTGGAGGCGCACAGAACTATGGGAATTGTTTTGGTCTAAGCTAATCCACGCCCACTAACAGGAACATCAGCGTTGTAAACAACAAGGTTTACAGGGAGCATGAAGCATTAATTGTGGAAGCAAAATTGCTTGACAGGTACAAGGTTATAATCCTTAGCAGATTGTATGATCTTTAGATGATGTTTTAACATTTTTTATGGTCCCACAGAACCCCTTTAAGGGGGGTACTGACCACTTTGACCCCCTAAGCGTTTTACGGAATTTGGAAACACGTGGCTGTGAAAATGAAAAGTTTCATTTCTTCCAATAAAATGTTGCTTTAGCCCCAAATTTTTCATTTTCTCAAGGGGTAACAGGAGAAAAGCACCCCATAATTTGTTACCCATTTTCTCCTGAATACGGCAACACCGCATATGTGGTGGTAAACTGCTATGGGGGCACATGGCAGGACTCAGAACAGAAGGAGCGCCATATGGATTTTGCAGCACAGATTTTGATGGATTGGTTTGCGGGAGCCATTGATTTTTTTTTTTTTTTTAGTTATTGTCTTATGTGGGGGCTCATTTTTTGCGGGATGAGGTGATGTTTTGATTGGTACCATTTTGGGGTACATAAGACTTTTTGAACGCTTGGTATTACACTTTTTGTGAGGCAAGGTGAAAAAAAATGGCTGTTATTGCATAGTTTTTTTAAAAAAATTTTTACTGCATTCACCTGGGGGGGCCATCATGTAATATTTTTATAGAGCAGGTTGTTACGGATGCGGCGATACCCAATATGTCTAACATTTTTATTTTTGGAAATTTTTACACATTAGATGCATTTTTGAACAGAATAAAATCTTTTTTTGTGTTGCCATTTTCTGAGCGCCATATTTTTTTTTATTTTTTGGGCGATTGTCTCAGGTAGGGTCTACATTCCTGCGGGATGAGATGCCGGTTTGATTGGTACCATTTTGGGGTAAATACGCCTTTTTGATCGCCTGCTATTACACTTTTTGTAAGGGAAGGTGACCAAAAAAAGGCTGTTTTGGCCCATTTTTTATTTTTTTTCTTTACTGCGTTCACCTGGCAGGGTGGATCATGTGATATTTTTATAGAGCCGGTCGATACAGACGCGGCGATACCTAATATGTCTATTTTTATTTTTTTCACTATTTTTTACAATTTTTTTTATATTATTTTGTGAAAAGGACGCTTTTTTTTTTGGAACTTGAAACTTTTTTTGTAAAACTTTATTTTTTCACTTTTTTTTTTTTTTACACTTTAACTTTTGGGGTCTGATCCCCTTTACAATGCATTACAATACTTCTGTATTGTAATGCATTGGCTGGAAGTGTATTACACACAGCAATACACTTCCAGCTTACTGCCTGTGAGATCCAGGGGGCTGGATCTCACAGGCTTCCGTAGATAGCAGCCGGATGCCTAAGGAAGGCATCCGGCTGCTATCTAAGCCATCGGGTCCCCGTCACAGCAGCGCGGGGACCCGATGGACACCCCTTCCGACCGCATTGCATGTGCCGCGGTCAGCGCTGACAGCGGCACATGAAGGGTTAATACACCCACATCACCTACACCGATGCGGGCGTACGCAGCAGGGGTCTGGCTACTGGGAACAGCCGACCCCCCGCAGCTGATTGGGCAGGCGCAGCTCCTGCACCCGCCCGATCGCGCCGTGGCACTACAGCGCTGGTCGGGAAGTTACCTCCCGCAGCGCCGTACATGTACGTCGCTGGTCGGGAATGGGTTAAGTGTCACATTTCCTTTTGTCTTTTGTTTGGATTTTGTGTGTGTGGCATTTTCCTTGGTCTTTTGTATTTGGCCTGAGGGAGACCCCTGCTCATCTTACCCTTTGGATGTACAAGTTGTCTCATACCAGTCATTAGTGCCAGGGTCCTAATAAAACTAGGGTTAGACAGGACTCTAGGTATTCCTGTTTATGAACTCACCTACCACTGGGGTCTGTTCATACTGGTAGTTAGGGCCTGAGCTAGAGTTTCTTTAGGAGATGTCCATTTTTTCCCTAGTTTTAAGGCCTTATTTCCTTACCCCTTCCTTCATATGTTTGGTGTGGTGTTTCCCTCCCATACCTGAACGTGACAGCATTAGCCACTTTTGTCACAGACGAGCCTTTGGTGGTTGTGGTATTAGTGTGGGCAGGTGTGTCTACTTAATACAGCACTGCCCTATACTTCATGAATGGTACAGTAACAAGCTCATACTACTTGAATAACATCATTATTCCAGTAATTGTGCCTCTGCATGAACAACATAGGCCCAAAGTAGTGTATGATTCTAAAGATATCAGTAATATGTGTTAGTTATACGCACAGAAAAAACATGCATCACTATGTGGCCAGATTTGGTCACAAATCTTTCAAGACCACGGTGCTAGCTTACATCACATTCGAGAATAACAATTAAGACTTTGTATTATGAATTCTGACACGTGCCATAGAGGTGCATGCCAAATCCATGATGTAGATTATGAAAATATTCTTAGATGTGCAGTTACTCTTGGGGCATGCACATGATTCCTATAGTATTGCAAGATGTGCCTTCTTTTCTTGTCACATAGGGAGAAAACTTCTGCAGAGGAATAGTCCCTCAAAGACAATACTTTCAGTGCATGACCGAATCGATGGATTTGCTCATCAGTACACCACAAAAGGGGTACATTTAAAGGTCATCACCACCACTTTATTCACGTGCATTCTGTGTACAGTAGGGGAAAAAGTATTTAGTCAGCCACCAATTGTGCAAGTTCTCCCACTTAAAAAGATGAGAGGCACCTGTAATTGACATCATAGGTAGACCTCAACTATCAGACAAAATGACAAAACAAATCCAGAAAATCACATTGTCTGATTTTTAAAGAATTTGTTTGCAAATTATGGTGGAAAATAAGTATTTGGTCACCTACAAACAAGCAAGATTTCTGGCTCTCACAGACCTGTAACTTCTTCTTTAAGAGGCTCCTCTGTCCTCCACTCATTACCTGTTGTAATGGCACCTGTTTGAACTTGTTATCCGTATAAAAGACACCTGTCCACAATCTCAGACCAAAGAGCTGTCGAAGGACACCAGAAACAAAATTGTAGACCTGCACCAGGCTGGGAAGACTGAATCTGCAATAGGCAAGCAGCTTGGTGTGAAGAAATCAACTTTGGGAGCATTAATAAGAAAATGGAAGACATACAATACCACTGATAATCTCCCTCGATCAGGAGCTCTATGCAAGATCTCACCCGTGGGGTCAAAATGATCACAAGAACTGTGAGCAAAAATCCCAGAACCACACAGTGAGACCTAGTGAATGACCTGCAGAAAGCTGGGACCAATGTAACAAAGGCTACCGTCAGTAACACACTACACCGCCAGGGACTCAGATCCTGCAGTGCCAAACGTGTCCTCCTGCTTAAGCCAGAACATATCTGGGCCCGTCTGAAGTTTGCTAGAGAGCATTTGGATGTTCCAGAAGAGTATTGGGAGAATGTCATATGGTCAGTTGAAGCCAAAGTAGAACTGTTTAGTAGAAACACAACTCGTCGTGTTTGGAGGAGAGTGAATGCTGAGTTGCATCCAAAGAACACCATACCTACTGTGAAGCATGGGGGTGGCAACATCATGCTTTGGGGCTGTTTCTCTGCAAAGGGACCAGGACGACTGATCTGTGTACATGAAAGAATGAATGGGGCCATGTATCGTTAGATTTTGAGTGCAAACCTCCTTCCATCAGCAAGGGCATTGAAGATGAAACGTGGCTGGGTCTTTCAGCATGACAATAGTCCCAAGCACACCACCAGGGCAAAGAAGGAGTGGCTTTGCAAGAAGCATTTCAAGGTCCTGGAGTGGCCTAGCCAGTCTCCAGATCTCAACCCCATAGAAAACCTTTGGAGGGAGTTGAAAGTCTGTGTTGCCCAGCGACAGCCCCAAAATATCACTGCTCTAGAGGAGACCTGCATGGAGGAATGGGCCAACATACCAGCAACAGTGTGTGCCAAGCTGGAGAAATATAACCACTTTTGAACCCTGACAAAAGGTGAAGGCTTAATAATAAGCTTTATTTTCAAATGGTCAGTAATAGCCTGTCTTGCACCTATGTCGCTCTTTTCTTAATAAAACATAGCTTTTATTTTTCCTTTTAAAACATAACTTTTGTGTTCAATAAACTCTGACAGTGTGTTGGCTTTTTTACTAGATTCGCCAGTATATCTGAATACCTCTACATTCCTGATAGGTGGCAGGCTGGTAGCCGCGCGCTGGCTCCAGGCCTTTGCCGTCTACTCTGTCCCTACTCAGATTCTTATTTTTGTAAGCCGCCTGCACACTGTCACTTAAAATATAACCCTCAAACGCTGCCCCCCCGACATGTTTCGCCACATCCGTAGCGTCCTCAGGGGTATCGGGCAGTGTGGGGGGAGTTGCCCAGCTGTTATAAAGCCTCCCCTGTCTGATCTCTATGACGTCCGACCAATGTCTCCTTCCAAAACCACCTACTATATTTTCCCCGCCTCACCATTCGCTACTCGTTTTCATGACTTTCCACCATCTGCTCTGGCCGCGTCCCCCTTCCTTCTCTCTTCTCCGCTCGTATTCTCGTGAGAGTAACTAGATCTCGCGCATGCGCGAGCTCTTAGTCTATTTCTGAGTACTTGTTCATTGCTCATGCGCTAGATCTTAAACAAAATCTTTGCTTCTTGACCATATTGCGCATGCTCCATCTATTAATGCACTCTACCATCTCATATCCTATTACCACTGCAGTGTGATTAGTATAGATTAATAATTAGTTGTAATATGGATTGCTATGTATCCCTATGTTATGTAAACGCTTAATGCTACATGATTTATTACTGATAGACTCACTTGTAGTCATTTATATAGATTTACTTACTATATACTTACTAATATATGTATATTTAATGTTAATCTTAATCATTATTTTATTTGTTTTATTATTTGTTTTTATTTTTTATTTTATTTTTATTAGGTTGTATTACTCACTTTTTTTGTATTTCTTAATTCTTTTATTGTTTTATATTTTTATTTTATTTTATTTTTTCCAAATTATTTTAATTACTTATTGTTTGATTTATTATTTTTAGAATAGGTCTACATATCAGAGGAAAATACTCGGCTTGTATATGTTTTTTATTTTTTATTTTTTGTGTTAGGAAGTATATAACAACAGGGGGGGGGGGGGGGGGGGGGGAGGGAAGGAAGAATTTGAGACCAAGGAGGATTACTGGCTTTTTTATTTTTATTTTGTATCCTTTTACTTCTCTGGGCAACTTTGTTTATTGTTATCACATTTCACTATTATTTTTGCCTCACTGTATTTTACATTTCTGATTATGCAGCTTTTTACAAAAATGATACATATGTGAACCCTTCATTCAGGCCTAGTGGAGATAGACTTTTTAAACGGTAAATCCATCGTGCTTCTTCTTGTTGTAATTTTCTATCTATATTTCCTTGTCTGGGGCCTGCTGTAATTTTCATAATCCCCCAAACCTTTAATGTACTATCATCTCCTTTATGTACAGTTTGAACATGCCTTGACAGTGTTGTCACCTTCCGTGTTTATACTACTTAAGTGTCTCGATATTCTCTTTCTTAATTCTTGAGTGGTTTTCCCAATGTATAACTTTGGGCATCCACATTGGATAGCATATACAACTCCTGTTGTTTTACAATTAATAAATTGTTTTATCTGATATTTTTTCCCATCTGCTGGGTTCACAAACTCTTTTGATGGCAGCATCCTCTTACAGAAGATGCAATCTCCACAAGGATATGACCCCACTGTTGACAACCATGTTTTTTTATTATTATAAGGAGATGCTTTCCATTGAAAATGGCTGTGTACCAAGCTTTCTTTTAGATTCTTACCTCTCCTACACGTTATTGAAGGATAAGATGAAGTGACCTCTTCCAGATCTTCATCAGTTCATATAATATCCCAGTGTTTAGTTACTATCTGTTTTACTTTTTTGTATTGGACATCGTACGTGCCGATACATCGTATCACTTTATTTTCTTTATGTTTTTGGCTTGTTAGTAAATCTGTGCGTTCTGTTTCCTTAGCTCTCCTATATGCCCTATGTAGTATTTTTTTTGGATACCCACGGGATATAAATCTCTCGTATAATTCTCAGCTTTCTCTCTCAAAAGCTTCTTCATTAGAGCAATTTCTCCTTGCTCGTAAATATTGCGCTACAGGTATTCCTTTCCTCAAAGATAGAGGGTGATAGCTTTTCCAGTGCAACATGTTATTTCTTGCCGTCGGCTTTTTATATATCCTTGTTTGGAAGGCTCCGTCCGGCTGCAGGACAAGATTTAAGTCCAAGTAATTTATAGTTGTCTCATGTATCTTGGCTGTAAACTTCAATCCTAATGTGTTATTGTTAAGACGTTCTGTGAACTGAAAAAACTAATCTTTCGGGCCCTCCCACAAAATTAAATCATCTATGTATCGCCCCCAAAACGTAATGTGCTGCGTGAATTCAACATAAAGATCAGTGAAAACTTCTCTTTCTTCCCACCACCCTAAAAAAAGATTGGCGAAATTTGGTGCACATTTCGTACCCATTGCGGTACTTGTAACTTGTAAGTAATAATGACCATCAAATATAAAATAATTGTGTTTTAACAAAAATTCTAATAATGTATTAGCTTATTGTGCTCCTGGTAGTGTATTCCCCTCGTGCTCAAATAATAATTAACAGCCTGTAAACCTAAATCATGTTGAATGCTCGTATACAGAGCCTCTACATCCAAACTTGCTAACTTAGTAGTTACATTGACTTGTATGTCCTGCAGCCTGACTAGAACATCTTTAGTGTCCTTAATAAAGGAACTCAGACTGGGGACAAATAGGGATAGCATTTCATCAACATAACCACTGATGCCTTCACATAGGCTTTGATTTCCCGAAACTATCGGTCTCCCTGGATTGGGATTACGTTTTTTGTGCACTTTTGGAATTGCATAAAAAGTTGCTATTGTTGGTTTTGAGTTATATAGAACTTTGTATTCATCTTGACTAATAAGGTTGTCTGTTTTTGGCTTTCTGCAATATTAGCTTCAACTCTTGTAGATACTTGGAGGTAGGATTTATTGTCAGATTTTTGTAAGTTTTTGTAAGTACTACATAGGGCATATAGGAGAGCTAAGGAAACAGAACGCACAGATTTACTAACAAGCCAAAAACAAAGAAAATAAAGTGATACGATGTATTGGCACGCACGATGTCCAATACAAAAAAGTAAAACAGACATTAACTAAACATTGGAATATTATACGAACTGATGAAGATCTGGCAGAGGTCACTTCATCTTATCCATCAATAACGTGTAGGAGAGGTAAGAATCTAAAAGAAAGCTTAGTACACCGCCATTTTCAATGGAAAGCATCTCCTTATAATAATAAAAAAAAAACATGGTTGTCAACAGTGGGGTCATATCTTGTGGAGATTGCATCTTCTGTAAGAGGATGCTGCCATCAAAAGAGTTTGTGAACCCAGCAGATGGAAAAAATATCAGATAAAACTATTAATTGTAAAACAACAGGAGTTGTATATGCTATCCAATGTGGATGCCCAAAGTTATACATTGGGAAAACCACTCAAGAATTAAGAAGAAGAATATCGAGACACTTAAGTAGTATAAACACGGAAGGTGACAACACTGTCAAGGCATATCCATACTGTACATAAAGGAGATGATAGTACATTAAAGGTTTGGAGGATTATGAAAATTACAGCAGGCCCCAGACAAGGAAATATAGATAGAAAATTACAACAAGAAGCACGATGGATTTACCGTTTAAAAAGTCTATCTCCGCTAGGCCTGAATGAAGGGTTCACATATGTAACATTTTTGTAAAAAGCTGCATAATCAGAAATGTAAAATACAGTGAGGCAGAAATAATAGTGAAATGTGATAACAATAAACAAAGTTGCCCAGAGAAGTAAAAGGATACAAAAATAAAAAAGCCACTAATCCTCCTTGGTCTCAAATTCTTCCTTCCCTCTCCCCTCCCTCCTGTTAATATATACTTCCTAACACAAAAAATAAAAAACATATACAAGCCGAGTATTTTCCTCTGATATGTAGACCTATTCTAAAAATAAAAAATCAAACAGTAATTAAAATAATTTGGAAAAATTAAATAAAATAAAAATCTAAAACAAAAAAAAAATTAAGAAATACAAAAAAGTGAGTAATATAACCTAATAAAAATAAAAACACAAATAATAAAACAAATAAAATAAAGATTAACATTAACATTAAATATACATATATTAGTAAGTATTTAGTAAGTAAATCTATATAAATGACTACAAGTGAGTCTATCAATAATAAATCATGTAGCATTAAGCGTTTACATAACATAGGGATACATAGCAATCCATATTACAACTAATTATTAATCTATACTAATCACACTGCAGTGGTAATAGGATATGAGATGGTAGAGTACATTAATAGATGGAGCATGCGCAATATGGTCAAGAAGCGAAGATTTAGTTTAAGATCTAGCGCATGAGCAATGAACAAGTACTCAGAAATAGACTAAGAGCTCGCGCATGCGCGAGATCTAGTTACTCTCACGAGAATACGAGCGGAGATGAGAAGAGAGAAGTAAGGGGGACGCGGCCCAAGCGGATGGTGGAAAGTCATGAAAACGAGTAGCGAATGGTGAGGCGGGGAAAATACAGTAGGTGGTTTTGGAAGGAGACATTGGTCGGACGTCAGAGATCAGACAGGGGAGGCTTTATAACAGCTGGGCAACTCCCCCACAAACAGACACTGCCCGATACCCCTGAGGACGCTACGGATGTGGCGAAACATGTCGGGGGGCAGCGTTTGAGGGTTATATTTTAAGTGACAGTGTGCAGGCGGCTTACAAAAATAAGAATCTGAGTAGGGACAGAGCAGACGGCAAAGGCCTGGAGCCAGCGCGCGGCTACCAGCCTGCCACCTATCAGGAACTTAGAGGTATCCAGATATACTGGCGAATCTAGTAAAAAAGCCAACACACTGCTATTTTTAAATCAGAGTTTATTGAACACAAAAGTTATGTTTTAAAAGGAAAAATAAAAGCTATGTCTTATTAACAAAAGAGCGACATAGGTGCAAGACAGGCTATTACTGGTCAATGACCATTTGAAAATAAAACCAAGCTGGTAAAAAATTACAGAAAACGTTTGACCTCTGCCATTGCCAACAAAGTATATATAACAAAGTACTGAGATTAACTTTTGTTATTGACCAAATACTTATTTTCCACCATAATTTGCAAATAAATTCTTTAAAAATCAGACTGTGATTTTCTGGATTTACATAGTAACATAGTAAGATAGTTTGTAAGGCCGAAAAAAAGACATCTGTCCATCCAGTTCAGCCTGTTTTACTACAAGTTGATCCAGAGGAAGGCAAAAAAAACACTGTGAGGTAGAAGCCAATGTTCCTCACTTTAGGGGGAAAAATTCCTTCCCGACGCCAATCAGGCAATCAGAATAACTCCGTGGATCAACGACCCATCTCTAGTAACTATAACCTGTAATACCCTCCAGAAACACATCCAGGCCCTTCTTGAACTCTTTTAGTGAACTTACCATCACCACCTCCTCAGGCAGAGAGTTCCACAGTCTCACTGCTCTTACCGTAAAGAATCCTCTTCCATGTTTATGTACAAACCTTCTTTCCTCTAGACGCAGAGGATGTCCCATCGTCACAGTCACAGTCACAGTCCTGGGGATAAATAGATCATGGGAGAGATCTCTGTACTGACCCCTGATATATTTATACATAGTTATTAGATCTCCCCTCAGTTGTCTTTTTTCTAAAGTGAATAACCCTAATTTTGATAATCTTTCTGGGTACTGTAGTCCACCCATTCCAGTTATTACTTTAGTTGCCCTCCTCTGAACCCTCTCCAGCTCTGCTATGTCTGCCTTGTTCACAGGAGCCCAGAACTGTACACAGTACTCCATGTGCGGTCTGACTAGTGATTTGTAAAGTGGCAGGACTATGTTCTCATCACGGGCATCTGTCCTCCTCTGTGTTAATTAATTTACACAGTTTAGTGTCATCTGCAAAAATTGATATTTTACTATGCAAACCTTCTACAATATCATTAATAAATATATTGAAGAGAATAGGACCCAATACAGACCCCTGTGGTACCCCCACTAGTGACAGTGACCCAATCTGAGTATCTACCGTTAATAACCACCCTCTGTTTTCTATCACTGAGCTAGTTACTTACCCACATACAGACATTTTCTCCCAGGCCAAGTATTCTCATTTTGTATACTAACCTTTTATGTGGTACCGTGTCAAACGCTTTGGAGAAGTCTAAATATACGACATCCATTGAGTCGCCGCGGTCAAGTCTAGAACTTACCTCCTCATAGAAACTGATTAAATTGGTTTGACATGACCGATCCCTCATGAAGCCATGCTGATATGGAGTTATTTGCTTATTTTCATTGAGGTACTCCAAGATAGCATCTCTCAGAAAACCTTCAAACAGTTTACCCACAACAGAAGTTAAACTTACCGGCCTATAGTTTCCAGGCTCTGTTTTTGGACCCTTTTTGAATATTGGCACCACATTTGCTATGCGCCAATCCTGTGGAACACTCCCCGTCAGTATAGAGTCCTTAAATATCAGAAATAAGGGTCTGTCGATGACATTACTTAATTCTTTTAGGATACGGGGGTGTATGCCATCCGGTCCTGGTGATTTGTCTATTTTAATATTTTTAAGACGTTGCTGTACCTCTTCCTGGGTCAGAGAGGACACTTTTAAAGGGGAATTTACTTTTATACTCTGCATTTCATCTGACAGTTTATTTTCCTCAGTGAATACAGTGGAGAAAAAGTTATTTAGTAGCTTCGCTTTCTCCTCATCGCTCTCTGCAACTCCCCCCTCATTACTCTGTAAGGGGCCGACACCTTCAGGTTTATACTTTTTAGTATTTATACAATTGAAGAACATTTTAGGGTTAGTTTTACTCTCTTTGGCAATTAATCTCTCGGTCTCTAGTTCGGCTGCTTTTATTTGTCTTTTACATATTCTATTTTTTTCCTTATAGTTTTTCAATGCTTCCTCGCTCTCCTCCTGTTTTAGTGATTTGTTTTCTCATTTTGTCTCTCATAGTTGAAGTCTACCTATGATGTCAATTACAGGCCTCTCTCATCTTTTTAAGTGGGAGAACTTTCACAATTGGTGGCTGACTATTTTTTTCCCCACTGTACATCCTGTGGGTCCCTAAGTAGTGGTTCCTTCATTTTTAGACGAAATAGACGAGGTGGCAAATCATAATGAGGTCGTTATTATGGGGGATTTCAACTACCCAGATATAGACTGGGAAACTGAAACCTGTATATCTCATAAAGGAAACAGGTTCTTGGAAATAACCAAAGACAATTACCTTTCCCAACTGGTTCAGGACCCGACTAGAGGTACGGTTATACTGGACTTAGTATTAACCAATAGACCTGACAGAACAACAGATGTGCAGGTCGGGGGACACATGGGAAATAGTGACCATACTATAATAACCTTCCAACTGTCATTCAAAAGAGCGTTTCTTCAGGGAGGAACAAAAATACCAAACTTCAAAAAAGCAAAATTTAGCCAATTAAGAGATGCCATAGGCTTAACTAACTGGGACAAAGTCCTCAAAAATAAAAATACAGCCACAAAATGGGACATTTTTAAAAGCATCCTAATATCTAATTGTGAGAGGTACATACCTTATGGTAATAAAAGGTTAAGGAACAAGAAAAAACCAATGTGGATAAACAGAACTGTAAAGAAAGCAATAAATGACAAAAAAAGCATTTAAATCACTAAAACAGGAGGGGAGCGAGGAAGCATTGAAAAACTACAAGGAAAAAAATAGAATACGTAAAAAACAAATAAAAACAGCCAAACTAGAGACCGAGAGATTAAATCGCCAAAGAGAGTAAAATTACCCCTAAAATGTTCTTTAATTATATAAATGGTAAAAAGTATAAACCTGAAGGTGTCGGCCCCTTACAGAGTAATGAGGGGGGAGTTTCAGAGAGCTATGAGGAGAAAGCAAAGCTACTAAATATCTTTTTCTTCACTGTATTCACTGAGGAAAATAAACTGTCAGATAAAATGCAGAATATAAAAGTAAATTCCCCATTAAAAGTGCCCTGTCTGACCCAGGAAGAAGTAGAGCTGCGTCTTAAAAAGATTAAAATAGACAAATCGCCAGGACCGGATGGCATACACCCCCGTATCCTAATAGAATTAAGTAATGTCATCGCCAGACCATTATTTCTGATATTTAAAGGGTTTCTGTCATCACATTTTACCATATTAAACTGGTTGACATTTGCAATGTGCAAATGTCACCTGAGGTCTCATATGGTACAAATATACCTCTATGTGTCCCCGTTTTTATAAAAATTCATCCATACTAATATGCAAATTAGCCTTACTAGGTGCAGGGGGCGGTAACCCTGCACCTAGTGGTGCCATTTCCCCACCTCTATTCACGCCTCCTCGGTTGTGACTGACAGGGCCAGGCAGCTTGCTCTTTCTGCTGCCGGCCCTGTCCATGCTCTAAATCCCAGGCCTGCGCGCGATTATTTCGGCACACTACACCCGGAAGAGAAGGCGGCGCAGGTGCAGTGAGGAAGCCGGGAGCCCGACAGCCAGCGGCACTCACTGCGCCTGTACCGAAATAAGCGCGCACGGCGCAGGCCCAGGATTTAGAGCATGGACAGGGCCGGCAGCAGAAAGAGCAAGCTACCTGGCCCTGTCAATCACAACCGAGGAGACGTGAATAGAGGTGGGGGAAATGGCGCCACTAGGTGCAGGGTTACCGCCCCCTGCACCTAGTAAGGCTAGTTTGCATATTAGTAAAGATGAATTGCATAGCAAATGTGGTGCCAATATTAAAAAAGGGTCCAAAAACAGAGCCCGGGAACTATAGGCCGGTAAGTTTAACATCTGTCGTGGGTAAAATGTTTAAGGGTTTTCTAAGAGATGCTATCTTGGAGTACCTCAATGAAAATAAGCAAATTACTCCATATCAGCATGGCTTCATGAGGGATCGGTCATGTCAAACCAATTTAATCAGTTTCTATGAGGAGGCAATTTCTAGACTGGACCGCGGCGAATCAATGGATTTCGTATATCTGGACTTCTACAAAGCATTTGACACTGTACCACATAAAAGGTTAGTATATAAAATGAGAATGCTTGGCCTCGGAGAAAATGTCTGTATGTGGGTAAGTAACTGGCTCAGTGATAGAAAACAGAGGGTGGTTATTAACGGCACATATTCACATTGGGTCACTGTCACTAGTGGGGAACCACAGGGGTCAGTATTGGGCCCTATTCTCTTCAATATATTTATTAATGATCTTGTAGAAGGCTTGCACAGTAAAATATCAATTTTTGCAGATGACACTAAACTGTGTAAAGTAATTAACACAGAAAAGGACAGTATACTGCTACAGATAGATCTGGATAGACTGTAGGCTTGGGCAGAGAAGTGGCAGATGAGGTTTAACACTGACAAATGTAAGGTTATGCATATGGGAATAAATAATTAAGTCACCAGTACATGCTAAATGGTAAAATAATGGGTAACACTGACATGGAAAAGGACCTAGGAATTTTAGTGAACAGCAAACTAAGCTGTAGAAACCAGTGTCAGACAGCTGCTGCCAAGGCCAATAAGATAATGGGTTGCATCAAAAGAGGCATAGATGCCCGTGATGAGAACATAGTCCTGCCACTTTACAAATCACTAGTCAGACCACACATGGAGTACTGTGTACAGTTCTGGGCTCCTGTGAACAAGGCAGGCATAGGCAGAGCTGGAGAGGGTTCAGAGGAGGGCAACTAAAGTAATAACATAGTAACATAGTTTGTAAGGCCGAAAAAAGACATCTGTCCATCCAGTTCAGCCTGTTTTCCTACAAGTTGATCCAGGGGAAGGCAAAAAAACCCTGTGAGGTAGAAGCCAATTTTCCTCACTTTAGGGGGAAAAATTCCTTCCCGACTCCAGTCAGGCAATCAGAATAACTCCCTGGATTGACGACCCATCTCTAGTAACTATAACCTGTAATATTATTACCCTCCAGAAATACATCCAGGCCCTTCTTGAACTCTCTTAGTGAACTTACCATCACCACCTCCTCAGGCAGAGAGTTCCATAGTCTCACTGCTCTTACCGTAAAGAATCCTCTTCTATGTTTATGTACAAACCTTCTTTCCTCCAGACGCAGAGGATGTCCCCTCGTCACAGTCACAGTCCTCGGATAAATAGATGATGGGAGAGATCTCTGTACTGACCTCTGATATATTTATACATAGTTATTAGATCTCCCCTCAGTCGTCTTTTTTCTAAGTGAATAACCCTAATTTTGATAATCTTTCTGGGTACTGTAGTCCACCCATTCCAGTTATTACTTTAGTTGCCCTCCTCTGAACCCTCTCCAGCTCTGCTATGTCTGCCTTGTTCACAGGAGCCCAGAACTGTACACAGTACTCCATATGTGGTCTGACTAGTGATTTGTAAAGTGGCAGGACTATGTTCTCATCACGGGCATCTATGCCTCTTTTGATGCAACCCATTATCTTATTGGCCTTGGCAGCAGCTGTCTGACACTGGTTTCTGCAGCTTAGTTTGCTGTTCACTAAAATTCCTAGGTCCTTTTCCATGTCAGTGTTACCCAATGCTTTACCATTTAGTATGTACTGGTGACTTGCATTATTCCTTCCCATATGCATAACCTTACATTTGTCAGTGTTAAACCTCATCTGCCACTTTTCTGCCCAAGCCTCCAGTCTATCCAGATCCTGCTGTAGCAGTGCACTGTCCTCCTCTGTGTTAATTACTTTACACAGTTTAGTGTCATCTGCAAAATTGATATTTTACTGTGCAAGCTTTCTACAAGATCATTAATAAATATATTGAAGAGAATAGGACCCAATACAGACCCCTGTGGTACCCCACTAGTGACAGTGACCCAATCTGAGTATGTACCGTTAATAACCACCCTCTGTTTTCTATCACTAAGCCAGTTACTTACCCACATACAGACATTTTCTCCCAGGCCAAGCATTCTCATTTGTATACTAACCTTTTATGTGGTACCGTGTCAAACGCTTTGGAGAAGTCCAAATATACGACATCCATTGAGTCGCCGCGGTCAAGTCTAGAACTTACCTCCTCATAGAAACTGATTAAATTGGTTTGACATGACCGATCCCTCATGAAGCCATGCTGATATGGAGTTATTTGCTTATTTCATCGAGGTACTCCAAGATAGCATCTCTCAGAAAACCTTCAAACAGTTTACCCACAACAGAAGTTAAACTTACCAGCCTATAGTTTCCAGGCTCTGTTTTTGGACCCTTTTGAATATTGGCACCACATTTGCTATGCGCCAATCCTGTGGAACACTCCCACGCCAGTATAGAGTCCTTAAATATCAGAAATAAGGGTCTGTCGATTACATTACTTAATTCTCTTAGGATACGGGGGTGTATGCCATCCGGTCCTGGTGATTGTCTATTTTAATATTTTTAAGACGTTGCTGCACCTCTTCCTGGGTCAGAGAGGACACTTTTAAAGGGGAATTTACTTTTATACTCTGCATTTCATCTGACATTTTATTTTCCTCAGTGAATACAGTGGAGAAAAAGTTATTTAGTAGCTTCGCTTCTCCTCATCGCTCTCTGCTTCTCCCCCCTCATTACTCTGTAAGGGCCGACACCTTCAGGTTTATACTTTTTAGTATTTATATAATTGAAGAACATTTTAGGGTTAGTTTTACTCTCTTTGGCGATTAATCTCCTCGGTCTCTAGTTTTGCCGTTTTATGTGTCTTTTACATATTCTATTTTTTCCTTATAGTTTTTCAATGCTTCCTCACTCCCCTCCTGTTTTAGTGATTTAAATGCTTTCTTTTTGTCATTTATTGCTTTCTTTACAGTTCTATTTATCCACATTGGTTTTTCTTGTTTCTTATTATTTTATTCCTATATGGTATGTACCTCTCACAATTAGATATTAGGATGCTTTTAAAAATATCCCATTTTGTGGCTGTATTTTTATTTTGAGGACTTTGTCCCAGTTAGTTAGGCCTATGGCCTCTCTTAGTTGGCAAAATTTAGCTTTTTTGAAGTTTGGTATTTTTGTTCCTCCCTGAAGAAACGCTCTTTGAATGACAATTGGAAGGTTATTATGTTATGGTCACTGTTTCCAGGTGTCCCCCAACCTGCACAC